>APFE030196772.1:3882-25714 GCA_000404065.3 Pinus taeda
TTCTTGACCCATGAAAGTTTGGGAGGACGGATGTCGAAATGTTTTTCATTGTGGCTCGGGAGTCGTCATCATCGACTATGGGAAATCCAAATGAATCATCTCCACTCCTATTTCCTCCATTGTTTCCTCTACCTCCTCCATGATTTCCTCCTCCTCCTCTACCTCTACCTCTACCTCCACCTAGTCCAGTTTCTCTTTCTTCTGCCATGGTAGTTTCTTCAGAGCCCTTAAAGTTCTCTGGTTCCTCTACTAAGGGTGAATGAGGAAGAATTTCTCCTTCTTCTTCGGGTGATTCTATTTCTTCAATTACAATTTGTCCCCTTGTGGAAGAAAAGAAAGAATCTCTTTCGGATTCAATAGGTGGTATGGGAGAGTCTACTACTGCCTCTTGGATTCCAGGAATCCTGGAGCTGGGAGTATGAGTTGGAGATGATGAAGGTGTCTCTTGCCTATTTCTTGAAGTAGATGGAGTTGTGAAAATCGAACTTCTAGCTCCAGCTAAAAATCTTCCCCTAGAATCTCTTGCTCTATGCATATCATTTTTATATTTTCTTTCAAGTTCGGGTAATAATTCTCTTTCTGATCTTCCAGGTCACTCTAGGTGCAAGAAGAGAGCATACTCAAAGAACTATTAAACCAATAACTATCTCTTTTCTGATCCTCCAGTTCACTCTAAGTGCAAGAGGAGAGCATACTTTGAGAGGTTATTAATTTTCCTTTCTTGAAATTTTCTTATTTTATCTTTTTTTTTTTTAGAATTGGCTACCCAATTTTCACTTCCCCAGCAACGACACCAAAATGTTTGGTCAATTTAGTGTTTCTAAATTGATTTCATTATTTTTCAACCCGGGGCTCGTACGCTGATGAAGTGAAGGTGTACTATATGTACTTAAGCAACCTCTTAGATCTTTTGTCGTTTGGGGTGTTGTTTGTGGTCAATTTATCTTCCTAAGATGGAATGGAGATTTTATAAATAGATGAGTGATAGTGTGTGTAAGGTGATTTCTAAATGAGTGAGTGTGTGTTACTAGTGGTTTCTAACTACCTTCTAAACTTGCAAACAAAAAGCTTGAAAGAAATAACTTGAATTGAAACTGAAAGCAAAGCAGAAAAACCACTTTCTAATAGCACTAGTCATTACTCATGCTGCTGCAATAAAAAGATAAGAAAAACTACTTTAAAGACCAGTTATAATGTTTAACTCTTCCTAACTCTCTGCTTCCAACATATGGTATTATGTGAAACACGATTAAGAAGTAGTTAGAAATAAATCTAAAAAGTACGCAAAGCAAGCTGTAATTTATTAGTATTCTGATCTCTTAAAGATGAACAGCTTATGATAAAGAGACCATTAATATGTTAGCATACAACTTGAGAAACTAAACTAGAAATCAGCTAGGAAAATAGAGTAAAGGCAGCAATTATGAATATGACAACTGAAAATACTATCAGAGATAAAGCAAATACAGAAAGACACACAATCCCAGGCTAACACCTGCAGAAAACAGTCCTGATCAGTTTAAAGTAAATGCTGGAAATGAAATGACAGTGAAAGTAAATCAAATCTGTACATGTGTTAAAGAAAAGGAAAATTGTTGAATTCAAAAGAAGGAAATGGCAATAACATAAAGGTAAATTACTGTACAAAGGCTATTATGAATGGGGGCCCTTCGTCTACAAAGCCCAAAGAAAGATCAGCTATGTAAAGAAGTCAAAACAACAGTCTTCTATTAATTCATAATGCAGAAATTACAGTCAAAAAGTGCTGAAACCGCAGCTTCAAAACAGAGTTTCTGTGCTCACTAAAAATGTAGCAATTACATAAACAAAACAACTAAAAACTAATCCTTAAGCGTGCGCAGACGCTGGATTTTATAAGCGTATGAACAACTGCCTACTGCGTAAAACATGAAACTAGAAATTAACTGACAACATGCTAATTAAATGGTTCAACAACATGTCAATAGGTCCGTGGGCGATCTGGAAGGTACGGTCGTCATGGAGGTTGAATCCAAGGTTGGATCCTGTCTCCCATGACCTGCGTAGAGTGGAGGAGTTGCCATCTGGAGTGACGTGACCTTTCAGCTCACGCAGCACCGTTTGAGCTGGCTTTGTTGACCAAAGTTGGATCCTCGTTGACCGGAGGTATGCGTGGCACTGCTGACCAAACCAATAACACAGGAACCTTCAACACCTTCATTCCCACGTCCCCATGTGATTCGCTTTTCAAAATGACACGTGGAACATGGAGATCAATGAAAAGGCTGCGGAATTGCTGAATGGATACGGAATTGCCAGACAGCTGCAGAAACTCTGTGCATATGTAAAAAATCTAGACAAACAGTCAAACATTTAGCAAAGTCAACCAATCATTCTTAAAGACATCAAATGTAATGATTTGGGTAAGTTTATGACGAAAATAGGGCAAAAGTGAGGGATAAGTGAGGAAAAGCTGTAGGTAATGATGGATAATTAGGTGCAAGTTAGAGGCTCTACAGGTTGTGAAGAGGTAGAAACTCCCGATAGGAAGTTTAGGCAGGGTGATTGAGTTCCGATACAGAGGAACTGGTGGAAATGGGCCTTAACCATATATGTTTTGAAGCTTCAACTCCATTGTAGAGTTAAATACCTAGGAAAGTTGTGTTTATGCATTTTTATGCATACTATGGGTATGTGTGGGGGTACCCTTACACCATTAGTGGTATCAGAGGAGATTTGTAATAAGAGCAGATTTGAAATTAGAGCAAGGAAAGGCTTAGCAAAGGGAGAAATAACACTAATAAAGGAGTGTTTTGCAGAGGATGAGCAATTTGTTGAAGCTGTCAGAAGTATGAGGAAGTATATTTTAGAAGATGAAAACTCTAAAGTAAAGGAGGATGAATAATGTTTCTTAAATGAGAGAAGCAATGATTTATTGCAGCAAAAAGAACTTAGGATTGGAAGTGATGATGAAATACTAGCAAAGTGTCACCAAGAAATTGCATTGCTAGAATATTTGGTGGAGACTTCAGAGTATGACAATATGATTGCAGAAGAAGGAGTTCACTATGGTGAAAAGGAGAAGGAAAAAATCATTAGGATAGATGGTGTGGAAGAGAGACTAATGGACAGTCTCTTGAATTCTTTTGAGAGTTCAAATCAGCATACTGATGTGCTAACAGAGGAAAAAGAAACAGAGTAGCAAACTGAATTATTGCCAAAGGAAAATAAGGCATAACAACCTTATGTTTTTTATTTTAACAAGTGTTTTGTGAATTCATGTTTTGTTGCAATTACTGGAGGAGATTTGGCACAAGTAAACAACGAAATAGAGGCTAAGGAAGAGAATTCTATGGAAGAACTCAATATATGGAATGGAGATGTTAAATTGCTAGAGAGAGTGTTGAATAGTCATGGTTTAGTCATGAAAGAGGTTACGAATGATAGGGAGGCAGTCAACATAGGAGTCACATCAAAAGTTGAAGTAAACAAAGCAAAAGTTAACATAAGAGACAACATACAAGTCAACATACAAGTCAACAAAGAAAGCAAGGCAAAAGTTAGATCAAGTGAAGGAAACCAACAACAATTTGAAGAAATAATGGACAACAACAGCAACCTGAAGCAAAGAGAAAGAGGAAGAAGTAAGAAACAGAATATGGACCAGTCCAAAGATGTACTAGAAACAAAGATTGAAGAAATGTGGCAACTGATGATGAAGCAGTTCAATGGAGGAAAATGGTAGTAGCAAGAAGCATGATCAATCAGAGTTTGAACCTGATTGACAAGAGGAAGAAGATGGAGAAAAAGACAACAAAAGTACAACCGAAACAAGGGAACAAAGCATGTGGATAGTTACAGAACAAAGTATGGGATCCAGGAAGACCAAGACCAGAAGACACATGATTAGGAGATCATAAATATTTTCTAATTTGGGAGTCTGATGAAAGAGCATTCACCCAAGAGAAAATCATTATAATTAAGTAGACATAGGGGGTCATTTATTTTTAGGAAGTTGGATTCCTAAGTGGAAAATTAATGTAATATTAGGTTGTTAAGTGAATTAATTAGATAATAGGAGGAAATTGTAAGTGCTCTTGAATAAATGATAACATGAGTGGCAATAATGACAACGGAGCCTAAAATCAATTAGGACTCTTAGAACAGTTCATGATTCAAGGAACTAAATGAGATAATTTAGGAATTGATTAATTAGAAGTGGACATAATGGACAAAGGATTTAGGAGTCGATCCAGTAGATATAGGAGTCAAACAAGGATAGTTCAACAAAACTCCTGGCATATATGTAAGCCTGTGGGAAGAGTCAAGGAGAGAGGCCATTGATAGTAAAAGATCAGGCCTGTGCGAGATAGAGAAGTCTCGAATGTAATCTTTGTTTTTATATATATACATATACATACATACATACATATATATATCTATATCTATATATATATATATATATATATATATACACAGATACAGAGTTTGTTCCTAACTATGTTAGTGTTTGAAGAGTATGTTCATGAATGAATTACTTGAATTTGTAAGCTCTATAATAGGTTGCAGGCAGAATTCTGAAGGTCGCAGAGGTACAAAGTGATTCAGAGGAGTCATAAAAGGATCTTAGAATTCAATTGAAGAAGAAGAGTAAAACTCAAGAGGAACTGCACAGTAAACCAGCAAGAAGGCTGAAGTGTTTAGAGGGAAAATCCACAGAATAATTGAAGAAAATGCGTAAAAATCAAGTAAAAGGGATGAAATGGAGAAGTGAAGAGGGATGCACAAGAGCCATTTGATCTTATAGATCAACGGTCCAAATGATGTCGCTAATGAGGAAGGCAAAATATAACATCTGATGAATTATTTATAAATATTAAGTCCTGCAAGTGTAAAACCCAGTTTACACTAAGAAACGGTGCAACACATAGTTGGAATTGAGTTTCAGACTTGAATTATTATAGAGAGTGGTGTAATCCATATCGGGTCCATAAGGGAGATCAGATCGGTGCTTTGAAATGATAGAAGTCCAACTATATAAAGAGCGATTGCGTTAATGCGATGGATCCTGGACCGTTAGATTGAGTGTCCAGATCGATGGCCCAGATCTATTCGCTAAATCACATATTGGGGCTTTGAAGTAGTAAAGGTGTAGTACAACAGAACACCAATACACCGATAGTGATAAATCAACGATCAGAGAAGGTGGAGGTCAGAGCAATGCTATGGAGTGATAAGATACGGACCCAACGATAAATATAGTTGTGGGTCTAATGAAATTGAAGTCCACTATATGTGTTCGGAGTGGAAATTCCATGTATTCCCTTCGTATTATGTTAAAGTGTTGAAACACTTCCGATAGTTGCATATCGAACGGGAAAGGGTGATGAGGCACATACATGATGTGGCCTACGAAAGTCTCGATAGTTGATAGTAATTACAATAGAGGTATAGCCTTGAAATCTATGCAAAATTCATATGGAAGGCAGAAAAAGGTATGTTTTGTAGTTAATTCCTTTGTTAGTGGATTTTATATGGAAAAGCACCGATGAAATGGTTTATGTGTAAATATATATATTAACCAATGTTTTAAGAGAGAAAGGTTGGTATATATGAGGACCTATGGATTATATAAAGGTTGTGAAGGGTTTTTAAAGTCTCGATAACTGAGAATTAATGGGAGGCTTTAATGAAGGTTTAAACAAAGGTTGTGAAGAGGTAGAAACTCCCGATAAGAGGTTTAGGTGGGGTGATTGAGTTCCAATACAAAGGAACTAGTGGAAAAGGGCCTTAACCATATATGGTTTGAAGTTTCGACTCCATTGCAGAATTAAATAATTGGCAAAGTTGTGTTTATGCATTCTTATGCATATTGTGGGTATGTGCAAGGGTATCCCTACACCAAAACCACTAACCATCCAAACAATGCGAACTATCCAACAATCTTCCCATTTGGAATTGATGGAAACACCATAAGCTCCCCCTTAAGCTAGGAATGATCTTCTATGATTCGTCAGTAGTCATAATATTCTCCCCTTTTGGCATCAATGGAAAATAATACTTCTTGAATACTCCCCCTAAAACAATTTAACCTAGTCTTCCATTAATTCCACATGCTAGAACACCTACCCAAAAATGACACACTTGGAAGGAGTCACAACTCCTATCTACCTCCTGAGATATTCAAAGGGTTCTCTTTCCACTTGCTTATTTGATATGTTTTTAATTTGGTATTTAGTGGCCATGTATTCAATTTTGACAACATTGGCTACAGCTTGTTTCCTTAATAGATGGAACTTGATAGGAATATGCTTGGTATTCGAATGCATGACATGATTTTTAGAGATACTAATGGAACTTATATTATCACACATAATTGGAATATGATCATTCAACTCTACCTGGATATATTTTAAGGTCTGATTCATCTATATAATTTGTTTGCAACAAGTAACAACAATAACATACTCTGCTTCAACATTTGATATAGAAATGGAGGCTTGTTTCTTGCTGACCCATGACACTAAGAATTTCCCCAAGAAAAAGGTTGCACTTGATGTTATCTTCCTATCATCAAGACTGCCAACCCAATCAACATTAGTGTAGGCCTTCAACCTAAATTATTTTCTCTTAGCATACCATAGTCCATATTTTGTTGTTCCTTAATGATATATGAAAATCCTTTTTATAGCAACAACATGAATTTCACGAGGGAAGGCCTAAAATATGGCCACAAGACCCACAACTTGCATGATGTCTGGCCTTGAAGATGTAATATTGAAAAGCATTCCTATCATGGATCTATATTCAGTCTGATTTACTAGTGGTTTCTCATCCTCTTTCAACAATTTGCAACCTGTAACCATAGGTGTTCTCACTGGCTTGCAATCTTCCATTCTGAACTTCTTTAGAGTTTTGTGAAGGTATTTGGAATAGGAAATAAACCTTGGAGACTGAGATATTTTCAATCCTAGGAAGAAATGCTACTCACCGATCATGGACATTTTGAACTATGACTACATAAATTTTGCGAATTGATGCCCCAATTATTCCATGTCACTGCCAAATATTATGCCATCCACATATACTACTACAATTAGTAGATAGCCACCTTCAGATCTTATGTATAAATTGTTGTCAACAATACATTTCTTAAAGCCTTGTTATTGAAGGTATCTATCAATCCTTTTGTACCAAGATCTTGGGGCCTATTTGAGTGCATATATAGCCTTTTTCAGTTTTCATGCAAACCCTTCATCTGTAGTCAACATAAATCCTTATGGCTACTCAATGTAAACTTCTTCCAAATCTCCATTCAGAAATTCATACTTCACATCCATCTGATATACCTTGATGTTTTTATGACTGGAAAGGGTAAGAAAAATTCTAATAGCTTATATTCCTGCACTGGTGCAAAGGTTTCCTCGAAATCTACCCCTTCTACTTGGGCATACCCTTTGTACACCAATCGAGCCTTGTTTCTAATTATTTGACCCTACTCATTCAAATTGTTTTTGAAACCCCATTTGATTCCAACGGTACTTTTCTTTAGATATTGGAACCAATTCCCAAGTTTCATTCTTTTCAATTTCTCCAAGTTCTTCATTGATATCTTTCACCCAGAACTTGTCCTCACTTTCTTGACTGATATTCTTGGGTTCAATCTCTGACAGAAAAGCCAAATTTGCACATCTTGAATTGTGAATAGGTTTTCTCCTGGTCTAAACACCATGTCTTTTATCTCCATGTATATGACACTCAGGATGTTCTTTCTGTACATACCTAGAAAGTGTCTTTGGCCTTGGAGTTGTGCTTGCTTCCTCACCTTCACTATCTAAATTTGTTTCTTCTATATCCGCGAACCTCATATCTAGATTTTCTTCACCATCTCATTTCATATTTATTTTAGAGGACTCAGGTTGTGAATCTATTTCATCTACTATCACATCAATACAATCCTCAATATTCCTTGTCCACTTGTTGTAACACTTATATTCATTACATCGAGTAGAGTACCCAATTAATATTCCCTCGTTAGCATGAGATTCAAACTTTCTATGATTCTTAGGATTCCTTTTGATAAAGCACCTTCTCCAAAACACCTTCAGGTGTCTAACAGATGCATTTTTTCCCTTCAACAACTTATAAGGAGTATTATTACTATTAGGCCTGAGATGAGTTTTGTTTGATAGATACACTGTTGCATGTGCTACTTCTCCCTAGAAGATGTGAGACACATCTGCTTCATCCAATGTTTCTCTGGCCATTTCCTGGATTGTTCTGCTCTTTCTCTCCACTACTCTATTTTGTTGTCGAGTTCTACCTAATGAATAATTCCTTCTAATGCCGTGTTCTTCACACAATTATTCGAACTCTCTTGAAGTGTATTCTCCCACTATATATGATCTTATGAATTTTATCTTTAATTCTTTCTCATTTCTACTTGAGCTTTAAATTTCTTGAAATGCTTAAATTATTCTGAACTTTCTTTTAAGAGAACAATGCAAATGGCCCTAGTAAAATCATTAATGATCTGCATGAAATACCTTTCTCTTTTTGGGTTTTTTGCTCTAGCTGGGCCACAAATATCTATGTCAATGAGTTCTAGTGGTTTAGATGAGGAGAACTCTTTTGACTTGAAATTAGACCTAGTCTAATTTCCAAATTGGAATGACATGCAGATTGAGTTATCAAGCCTCGACAGTCTTGGTAATCCTCTCATAGATCCCATCTTGCTAACTTTTATCAAACTATCAAAAATAATATGGTCAATCTGCTTGTTACACAACTATGCTTCATTCATTTTTCTTAAATAATAGTTACCCATAGAATCAACAAACACATATATACTATTGTGGGATTTGATTTCTTTTCCCACTAGCTTTTCATTCTTCATTTTGCATATCTCATAGTCCTTGGATCAAAAGGTCACATCATAGATATTATCACACATTTGGCTAACACTAAGTAGATTATTCTTGAAACCTTCTACATAAAACAAATTGTTTTCTTTTATCTTTTGATCAAGATTGACTATGCCTTTACCATTAATTCTTGCTAGAGAATTGTTCCTAGAGGTGATATTGTCTCCTTTGTCCTTTTATTTTATCAACATAAATTTCCTTTTATTCCTAATCATATGCTTAAAAAAATGACTATCGAAATACCATTTGTTGTCTTGATTATGGGTTGATAGAGCGAGTCCACACTGCATGTTGTTTTTAGTCTTTCGTTTCCAACTCCCTTTATCCTTTTGGATGTATGATTGTCTAATATTTTGGAACTTAGATAAGTATTCAAGCCTACTTCTGCACTCACTTTATTTGTGCCCAAAAGTATTACATTTGAAGCATTCTAATTTTCTTAACAGGAGAAAGAAGATATTTCTATCTCTGAGAGGAGAGTTTTGAGATATAAAATTCTGATATTGATTATATCTAGAATTTTCAACTCTTTCAACTTTGATCCTTCTACAATCAACAACTTTATGTCAAAATTTATGGCACTTATAACAATGACCATAAAATAAATAGGCATGCCTATTGTTGGGAGTCTTATTAGTTTTGTGCATGAAGGTACCTTCGTTGTTTGACTGATTAATTGATTCTCTAATGATTATATCATATTTGTCCTAATGCTCTTTTGTCTTCATTAATTCTTTCTTGATGCTTCTTTCCATAGCTCTGCGGTTATTTGAAACCTGCAAAACTAAATTTTATCTTATCCATATAATATTCCTGTGTCTTTGAGTATCCCAGATCTGTTTTGATTCCTAAGGGCCTTTGGCTATTTAAATTTGATCTAGTTTCCTTATCCCTTTTGCAATTTTTTCTTTAAACCTTTCCCAGTATTTATTCCCTCAAGATTCATTCTTAAAGGGATAGCCTCTACCTAAAGACTTTGGCAATTCTCTTCCCATTCATGGATCAAATCTTGAAGAGTCTCTTCCTTTCATTTAACTTCTTCTAGTTTAACTTTCAAAGACAAGATTTCATCTTTGCATGTTTTTTAGATTGTTCCTTCCTTATGTTGAGCAACTCCTATTTTAATTACTTGTTCCCCTCTTCTAGTTTCTCACATGTTCCTTGCTTTTCTTCTAGTATAAGTACTAAACCATATTTTATCTTAATATATTCCTCAAGTTTTTATTATTAATAAACAAACTCGTCATTATCATAGTTATACATACCTTCTTCAACACATTGTAGTTCTTCGTTCAGCCACTTATTAGTTTTCCTTGCTTTCTTTATCTCATTAAGAGCACTCATGAGTTCCCATTCAAGGTCCACTCCTCCTCCTCATTCTTCTTCCTTTTCAGAGTCCATAATAATTTTTTTATTTATGATTGTTCCAAAATCCACAAGTAAATACTTATCTAAATCATCCTGCGAAGAGTTTTCATTGTCTGACTCTTGTGTTGAGTTATCATCTTTGGAGTAGAACCCCTTTTTCTTATACAATTTTTTCTTCTAATGTTTCTCAGATTTGTTTGCAAATTTCTGATCATCTTCCTTTTCAGCCTTTTCTTTGTAAGGGCATTTGGACGAAAAATGTCCAACTTTTACATAGAAGAAAAATTTAAAGGGAAACTTGCCTTTATATTTTCCTCAACCATGCTTTAGGTTCCTAGTTAATTGACCCAGATCTTAATCAGAATCACAATTGGAGCAGTCTTATGATCTTTGTGGTCCTTGGCCTTTTTGGATATTTTCATTGTTTCTTCCTTAGGTTCATACTTCTCTCTACCTACTCTCATCTCATAGGTTTTGAGAGTATCATGTAGTGGTCCATCTTGAGATCCTTTAAGTTAGCCATTTCTTAAATAGATAAGACTTTGGCATTAAATCGCATGGGCCGAGATCTTAATATTTTATAAACAATCATCTCTTCATTGACCTCTTCACCAATTCCTCTAATAATATTGGTTACATTATCAACTTTGAGGAAGTATTCTGCTATTATTTCATCTTCACTCATTTTGAAGCTCTCTAACCTCATTCTGAAGGTTGGAATTTTCACCTGCTTGACTTTGTCATCTCCTTCATGATTTTGATTAAGCTTTACCATACTTCCTTAGAATACTTACAATGCATAACCTCTACAATTTCTGATTGAGAAAGACCAAAGAGAATGACATTATTGGCTTTAACATTATTTCCATACAATTTTTTACCATTTGCATCAGTGGGAGGAATATCAAGGACAATGCAGTCTACTAGCACTGAAGTCCAAACATATACTCCTAGAGACATAAGATACACTTCCATCCTTACTTCCCAAAAGGCGTAGTGTGTCCCACCAAAGACTAGTATTATTCTTGAGTAAGTCTCTTTACTCTCTTTCCTAGACATAATTTCTTATAGGTTTACCATCCAGTGGTTAGACTATTCCTGAAGGAACTTGGCTCTCATACAAATTGTTGGAATAAGGAATTACTCATAGGGTGGTGAATCAATAGTAGTGATATTCTTAAATATTTTTCTTGAATATTCTTTTAGTCCTTTTTATTTTCTATTACTTATGAGAGAGTTCATTGATAAATAAAGTTAGAAACAATTTTAAGCATTCATATGTTAATACAACCAATCACATGAGAAACATACACATTTTGACACCAATGTTTTCACATGGAAACACAGAGGGAAAAAACGCCAAATTGTTGTTTGTTTATGATGTAAATCAACCACATACTTAAGTACATCAGTTTTCTTGTGAGCACCCACTCATAGGAGGCACCGACCCCCTTAGGTTAGCAAGCACTGAATTTCCAAGAGGCACCAACCTCTTCAAAATGTATGATATAGCTTGCTCTTGCCACTATTTTACTATTTCATACAAATTTCAAACTGAAAATATAGCCATATACAATTACTGATAAATACCAATATGGTTGGTCACAAACACAACTTATGGTCTCGGTCCACTGTTGTCCACAAACTCCCTTAGTCTCATACAACAACACTTGATCCTCTACTCATAACTGCATATGCTTAGTGCTCTACCTTCTCAAACATAAGCTCTCTACTATGCCTCTTTCATCACTGCTCTTGTTGTTCATTTCACAACACTCTCTCTTCTCTCACTGCTCATCACATCAACAATACATTCTACACGCCACATTTTCTCGATGTAAATCAATGGTTTCGATCATATGATTCACGCTAAAAAATGTTGTCTTTGCTACCTATTTCCATACTTCCTCAGTGTACCTCAATATGGATCCTCCTACTCTTGTTACATCTAATGGATGAATTTTTTCAAGACATTAAACATCAAAATTGGTTGACGAGTTCTTCACTCGCTCCAGTGTAATACACCATACTAAGAATTTAATATCATTCTTCCTAAACACTCTACCGTGACTTCCCATGCTTATTCATTGCGACACATAGCTTGAAAGTACTCATGAATGGCCACTATGTTCCTCATTTAAATCTAAAAAATGTGCATGGGAAGTAGGAGATGGATTTCTTCATCTCAAGGAAAACCTTTGTTAATCCTACTACACATCCCTCGATGCTTTTAATAATATCAATAGCTCCATACATCGTAACTTCTCAAACTTCAAATGTTAAGAAATTTTGAAGTTCTGATGGCTTCAACCTTCCTATATTCCAGTATCCACCTGCTCTTATGTTTCGATGGCCTCCAGCTTTAGATATCCCAATATGACATGCTTCGAGGTTGTGATATTCTGATCTCCAATATAACTTTCTCTGAGATTTGAATATTTGGTCCCACTACGCCATGACCTCTAATATTCATCCTTCTGTTATGCTGACCTCTAATATTTCAGCTTGTTTAGGACTTCAAGACCCTGATATTTGGGGGACCATAAATTTTGATCCAGGAGACCGTTTTCAGACTTCCACACACCGTTGGAAATATCTTTCAGAAAAATTTTCAATGGAGAAGGTCTGATGTAGACTTTAAGCCCATATACTACATATAAAATGGCTACAAAATCTCTGCCATTATTTTATCCTTGACTTTTCTTCTTATGCCTAGAATGCTAAACTCCCAACCACCATAGTCGTCATTTTATGTCTTCTCTAGTAAGTCTTCTACAATGATGATTCTCTATAGATCACTCTAGAAACCATGGGGTTCGTCCTGGTCTCCCAATCACTATGCTTATCTAGTTGACGTCAATTCCAACACAATCACAACCACTAGCCATCATGAAAATGCCAACTATGCAATAGACACATGACTTGATGACTGTGTGTATTATCATAGCCATCATACTTTGTGACCTTGTATTAATCCTAGAATCACAACCCAAATGGTTTGAACTAGATCTGGGGTCTTCTATCTCATTCACTCAATCGTTCAATTTACCAGTCTAACCATGTGAATAAATGAGTTGGAGACGAACATGGTAGATACCATCTTATTACCAACTAATGATGTAATTCACTAATAGATGAGAGAGAAATCATCGATGATGTTAATGGCTCTCAAGGTATTGTGATACAATTTGTATAGTGTTAATGAATGAGTTGATGTTAGGTCCCTATAATACCAGTGTAGCCCCTTATTTTTATTTCTAGTGTATTTTTTTTGTCCATGTAGACCCTATATCTTTATTATTGTGTGCCATAGAAGCCCATTATTATTATTATTGTGCTCTTAAATTATTATTGTTATGCAGGATCTAATTATATTGCGACCCCTTAGACTCCTATATATAGAAGAGAGGTTTTGTCATTTGAATCATGCAAGAATTGTTTATTTATGTAATGTAAAGTAGGTTTCCCTATTGAAGAGGATAATTTTTAAGTCATTGATATATCCATTTGTGAGCTGGTTGAGCTGGTTGCATAACATTTGGTATCAAAGTTTTGGATTCTATGGTTTCGCTACATCAAACAGGTCATCCTAGAATTTTCACTATAACTTTTTTTCTACAAAGTTTCAGATGCTGAAATTACAATCCCATAGAGATGAAATATTTGTGAACTTTGTGTATGAATTTCAAATCTTGTCTCACTATATTTTCGGCTATATGATCCAAGGAAGTTAGGGTTTGCAGGCTCTGGAATTCCATCTCAAAGAGGTGACTTGGGAAAAATTGTCATAACTTTCTCTTCGATCATCATATTTGAATTTAGTAAAATGTGATGGAAAGAGGACAAACTGTAGTTTTGTTGGTATTATTTTTAGGGCTGAAGGTAGAAACAGTGACATGTGGCACTTCGTACATGTTTTCTCTACTAAAGTAGTATATAATCAAGTCATTGTGGGATATTGGGCATAACATTTTCTTGAAGAATCCAATTTTTATCACACAAAAGTGATCATCTAACCTTAATCTACTAGATGGATAAAAGTACACCATATAGGGCCAATTTTACCATAGTAAAATTGCTTTCATTGTGAGAAATTACTTAATAAACCACATTTGTTAAGTCATTGATAATTAAACCCATGAAGAATAATTTAATAAATCACTATTTATTTAAATATCTTTTTGGAGTAATTAATTAAACCACCATTTAATTAATATTCCTTGTCACATTTGACCCAATTATGAGAAATAAATATATAAATAATTAATTATCTTATTTTTCTCTTGGAATAATTAATTAATAACTAATTGGTTATTATTCCTTTTCAAGTATGACTAAATCCCTTGGGAATAATTAAATAAATTAATATTTGTTTATTATTCCTTAACCATATTGCTTGAGATGATAAATAAATCACTTATTTGTTTATTGTTTCTAAATAAAAGCTTAAGTACTTTTTCCCTCCAAACCAAATATAACAAAATATTCCAATGGTTAATTCTAGAATGGGGTTAATAATATTTTATTATTTCTCATTATTCGAGGATAACCTAATTTTGTGTTATAAATAGAAGGGTTTTCCATTCATTCTTCACTTTTTATTATTTCAATTGTTGCAATCACTGTTATAGCTCTAATTATTATCATGGTCAGACACCATCTTCTTTTTCATTTGAGTTCTCATTGAACTCAAACATTTTGTTTGTTGGGTTTTACACATTATAAAGGAGGGAGACTCTAAAAAAGTTGAAGACATTTTGGATAGCCAAGAACCCATCCCATAGAGGGGACTGGTAACATTATTTGTTGTAGGGAACAGGTCCCGTAGGGTCAATGTTGGGGCTAAAAGACCAAGTTTTGGGGCTAAAGGCCCAATTTTTGTATAAAGAATGTAAAGTATCTACATTTTTTGGTCATGGAGTGCAAAGATGTAAAGATTAAAAAAGGGTTTCCACCCTTAGTTTATGTAACTTATGTCGATGTTAAGAGAGCCACCCATGGTCCGCAGACCATGTGATTGTATAAAAAGGAAGTATTAGAAGAGTCTAAGGCAGTTCAATTCAGTTGAGTCTAGTTATGTTTGATGTAATGGGTCTATGAGAGCTAAGAGTGAAGAGTCTTAGCATAGGAAAGAGTCTCTGTAGCTGTGTGCATAGAGGCCTAGGGTAGAAGTTCGCAACTGAGTGTATGGACCCCTGTAGATGTGTGCACAGAGAAGCTAGAGTCTAACTAAATATCTAAAACATCAATAAAGAGAATTATTCTGCAGATACCTGTGTATGAGCTATTCCAATTACGTTATAAATGTATGCAGTTATGTTATGTTGAATACTGGGTTTTTGATTTAATGTTGTATTGATGCGTGAATATATGTGTTTTACTTTGTCATATGAACACAAGTAAGAATATCCATTTACGCGAAGATACTCATAATGCATTTTGACGTTATCCAATACTTAAGCTAGTATGGGTAGATACAGAGGTAAAGGTAATTACAGAGGCACATAAGTGTCTGAATTTCCTACTTAGGGTACGTGAAGGATGATCAAAGACCTTTGTGAAGGTCTGGAAGCCGAATAAGAAAAGTATATCGATAAGCTCTAAAGGGCTTATCGGTCTGCATGAAGGAAGGGTTAGGGTATAAAATGACATCACAACTATCTCAAGGTGTGGAAACATGGTTTCTGCATCCCCCCATACTGCTTTGGGTGAGACTTCAGTCCATGCTCCACAGATTGATCCTGAAAGGGCCGATAGTTTAGGGATTTACTTAGCTAATTAACACTAAAACTTGGTCAGGGCCCATCAAGCCAACAAATGGTTTTGTTTCCAAGACTGGGATCTCCATAACGAGATGTGTGATGTCACATCACTAGAATCCAGCTAAGAAGGAGAACAAAGACTAGTTGGATAGAAATATCCAAGAATTCATGGTGCAATAGGACAAGAATTCGTGATTGAGGAAAGAATAGTGTTTGGACAAATATATGTACATAGAGATACACGAAATATTCTTTTGTTCCTTCCCGATTGAATTGTATGAATGGATCACAAAATTGTCAAATGGTTAACGAAGGTGGAGACTTGACGGTCCGATAGTTTGGACCCTAGAGTTAGTGTGGAGATTGGAAGCCTCTGAGGATAAGATTGCAAGCACTGTCAATCATTGGCTTGATCGTATCATAGGGGATTCGTGACAGTGTTCGTGGTTGATACTTCAGTGAATTACAGTGAAGCAGAGTGGCACTTCTTCAAAGGACCATGTTATCACCTAGATTGAACCTTAGGATAAAGGAAGGCAATGTCGAGGTAACCACAAACCACAATTAGCCAAGTAGCTAGCACTACTAGGCTAAGAGAGGGATCTCTCTGTAAGCATATTAGCCAAGATGACTAGATCAAGAAAATGGTATTAGGCTAGGTATAGTAGCACAAGTTTTTATTTGATTTTGAAGGGTTTTGCTAGATCAGGAGGAGCCAAATAGTTTAGGGCAAGGAAATTAGGTCAAAGTTGGAGGATTTTTGATGCGGCAAGGTAGGCACAAGGCTCAACACTCTAGGGTTTGATGGATGAGGTGAAAATACATGTGAGGATCTAGAAAGAGCATTTAAACCACATGGATTATTCCTAAACTAAAGAAAACATAGACTGTGAAATGCCTACCCAAAACAGAGCATAAAAGATATGGATTCTGCCTCTCAAACTTGTATACATTCACATAAAGGAAATGAAATGATGAAATGGAGTAAACAATACATTCTAACAAATGAAAACATAAGAAGAACTGAATTGAACATCATACCACATGGATCCCAAAGAAATAACTGCAAATTTTTATTAATCTCCTGCTAAAACTGATACAAAATGATGTCTACTCAAAGCATAAGCATCTAGTTAAGTCCAACCCTTTACAATGAGGAATAAGAAGAAGATATATACATTGATTCAACCTCCTCCCATCCTTAGGGGTCGAATTCCTAAGGATGAGGAACTAATCCATCAAAAACTGAACAAGAAACGGGAATCTAGGCAACCTAACAACTTGCCTCTAAAAGTGAGGAAATTGATTCATTTGTCCTCAAGACAACTTTTAATCTAATGAATCTACCTTATAGTACTTATTATCCATCTCATTTACATTCCTGGTCACCATTTACATCAGTAAAACATCATCCATGAGAGGAAACCCAAAATTACAGTTAAGGCATAGTGAAGTCGAAACCCAACACAATTTTTGTCCTATACGTAGTGCTTCTTGCAGGGCCATTTTCGAGGCCTTCCTGTTGTCCAAATCGAGCTCATGATAGCTAATTGGAAAGATCTTGAAGTATTATTTCCCAAATATCTTGAACTTTTCCATTTGAAGTTCATTTGACCCCTGAAAAATGGATTCTCCCAAGACTGCTTCTATGTGTCAAAAAGAGGGCAGAAAGGTCATTTTTGAGTGTTTTTTGACCTTTTTGTTGACCAGTTCTACTCCAAAAGCTTAGTAAATGCATAGGGTGCATGAAATCATCCTTTTGAATCGCAAAATTTTGAGAGTTTCCTCATTGGATGCCCTAGGAAAAGCACAGCGCCTGTGGCACTGCACATAGAGCCCAAATTTCTATGTCAAAAATTGCCAAATTCTTCAAAAGGCAAAAATTCTTCAAAAATTGCTCAAAATTTGTGGATAACACCACCATCAAGTGTCTTGGTTAACCAAGGAATCTTCAGTGAGAAACCTAATCCTATCACACTTATTTTTTCCTTTGAGTGCTTGTTTTAGCCTTGTCTTCATTTGCTTAACCCTTATGTTGCAAATCTTGTTCTAGGTCCTGTAATGGCAAGCTGAATGCCTAATGATTCAATTGTCCATGTTGGCATTTTGTAGCAGCTTCTCCAAATGAAAATTTACCCTATCAATCCAAGTTTCTCTATCCTCCTCAATTTCATTCTCGATTCTCTGCTTTGCAGTCAAGGTAACTGTTGTTTCTTCCTCTTACATGATTGACTTGCCTTTGTCACCTTGGCTCCTTGCTTTGAGAAGTTCCAGCTCCATGAGGGCTTGTTTGTCACTTAGCTACTTCTTCTTTTGCTCAAGGTATGAAATGACATACTTAGCTCTTGCCAAGTTGTCCATCAGTGCATGGATCTGTGCATCTTTTTCCCTTATGGTTATATTTTCATTTGTTGCCTCATCTTGAGCCTCCAAGTCAACTATCTCAATGCCATGACGGATGTGTGGATGTTCTGGTTCATCATATTCCATAAAATCAAGTTCCCTTTCCCCCTCATCACCAAGGGTTTCCTCCAGCATATTTTCCTTCCCTTTGTGCAGTTGTTGCACCTATTGTACCTGTTGTGTCGATGAAGAAGGAAAATTCCCTTCCACATTTTGTGGTGCAAGCATTTTCCTATGAGCTGATGAAGAAGGCAAGGCCCCTTCCACATAAGGTGGAGTAAACAATTGCCTTTCTACTACAAATAACCTTCTAGCCCCTCTCTAATATGTCTTGTAGGCTTCTAGCTCCTCAATAGCTTTAGTCTCTTTGACCCTCTCACTTTTCTTTACTTTGGCACTGTTGGAAGGCCTTTCTACTTTTTGGAGCACTAGTGGAGGAACCTAAGCACCATTGAAGATGTCATTGGCAATTAATGTATCCCAGGAGATGTTGAGGAGGTTGAGATGATATAGCACAATCATCTTAATCAAGGAATAGTGATAGATACTACTCATCTGCTGGGGGTATGACTTTTTTTGTACAATGTAGGCCATCTTCTCAATGTTCTTGAATAAGAAATATGGGATGCTCAACATTTTCAATCTTATGAAGTGCATAAGAACCCTAATGTGATAGGTGTACAATCTATAAAATTTGCCCTCACATGTAAAATACTTCATAATGATCTTCATCATAGTGGCATACTTGTCTTCAAGGAACCTGAAAGGAAAGGTCATCTTCTTTTCATTTATGTACCTGGATTTGATGTATGGCTCATAGTAGTGCTCATCAAAATCTTGTGCCTTATACCATTTTTCCCCCACATTTGGAATTCTTTTAGCATCAACAATGACATAGGATGAAACTCTAAATGTCACCCCGGCAAGAGTTACTTTGTTATCACAGAGATTGGCTACAAAAATCCTGGTCAACTCAAGATGATGTTGAACTCTTTGTACCTACTCACAAAACTCATAACACCCTAGATGCTTGAAACCACTAGTAGTCATATGAGGAGCCTGTAGCTCTCTGATGTTTGATGATTCCTCTCTGATAATTCTACCTCCCTTATGTGGTTTTCTTTGATGCTGAGGTTCATCTCCCATGCTTTTACTACCACTTTTTTCCTCCTCCTCATAATCTCTATCCTCTTTGTCCATGTTTGTTGAATTTTGAAGCTTTGTAACCCTAGAGAAGGTAATCAAGGAGTCAGTTATGGTGAACAGGGATAGGGGAAGGGGAGATGAGCTTATGTGGTGTAGGATGGAACATATATGATATGAGAGTGAGAAGGAGGGTATTTTTCTTTGGTAGGGACTGTTTAGTAAATAGGGTTTTAGGATTTTTTTTTGGGGATTAGGGTATAAGGGATAAGTGGAGGAATGTGTTTGAGGGAATTAGGGTATAAAGGATAGGTGGAGGGATTTGTAGGAAAGCTAGGGTTTGAAATTTGAATTAGAAAACCAACTTCAAAATGATGAATTAAATGCCGAGACGATAGCTCAAGGATTGAACTTACTTGTTTGGAAGTCCTATATGAAAAAAAAAAATGATTTGGATGGTTGATAGGGTGTTTTGACACTTGATGATCCTATGTACAGTTCCCTCTACAAGTGCACAATGGTCCCTCTCTATGCACAGCGCCATGCAAAATTACACTCGCAAAATTTCCCTATGCATAGCACTCCACTCCTATGCGCACTTCTCCCTCCTTTATGCGTAGCGCTCAAGCTCTATGTGCAAAGCCCAAATTGTAGGTTGATTTGGACTACCTTCCTGATGTCCAAAATGCTACCATGATATCTCATTGTAAAGATCTATCTCTTAGCTACATAATTGACCTATCAAGCACTAAACCTGATCCATTATAGCTCCCTGAAAAGTCAGTTCACCCAAGATTGGTCAAAAATTGCAGAATGAGGGTGCAAAAATGAAGTGTTCTCTTGCAGGAAACTTGTGGAGGTCTTCCGAAACTCCAACTTGAGATCAGTATAGCTCATTGGAAAGATATTTCTCTATAGTTATCAGGTAATGTATCAAGCAAGTCATTTGGACAATCTAGCTAGAAGAAAAATTGATTTTTCCAAAGTCACTAAAGAAGTGGAACAACTCTCTTATAGCAACTGTATTTTTGACATTTCTCTAAAACCATGACACCTGTGTAAAACGTGAAGGACTTTTTTCATCCTTGGCCTATTATGGAAAAAAAATTCTCTCACTTTTTCAAAATTCATCTTTGTTTGGTATAAAACATAGTTTGAATAAAAATCAGCCCTTTGTGTGGAAAATGATTTGTCCCTTGGAATGACTTATTGAAAAATGATGGAGACATTATGTGTATGAGTTGGAATGGCCTCGTACTTGCTAAAATGATGTCCTTTATGCCTCATATACTTAGATGTATCTGATTCCATAGGCAACCCTAGCTCAATGGGTGAGGAAATTAGGGTTTAGTGCTTATGCAAAATGATGATTTGGACACCCTTGGGAAAAGAAAACTCCCTTTGGCATGCACTTAACCCTTTGAAACATTACCCTTTCACTTGACTATTTCCTTTGAAAAATTGATCTTTTGATGGTCTGGCATCTTTGGAACACTAAGTTAACAGCTTGGGATGGTGAAATTATTACATTTGAAAGACATAAAATGTTATGAAACCATATTCAAGAAAGATAGAAAAGATAGATCAACGCCTTAGAATTCAGCCTCTTCGAGGGGCCAACCTCCTTTACATTACATAAATGAAAAATTCTTGGATGATACAAATGACAAAACCTCATTTCTGTATATAGGAGTCTAAGGAGTCACAATATAACCCAGCTGACCTAACAATAATAATATAAAGCCACAAAAATAACAATAGATGGATTCTATGGGGCACAGTAATAACAATATGGGGACAGTAGGGGCACAACAATATTAATAAGGGGTACAAATACAATAGTAATGGGGCAGTCACTAGTATTATAGGGACCCAACATGCCCCTCTCCTTCAAAAAAGTGTTGTCCTCAACGCTTGAGTAGTTCTTGATGCTTTTGTATAAAATTCTCATCCTCCCATGTGGAATCTTCAGCAAATAAGTTCTTCAACTTGATAAGATACTCTGAAATTGATCGATTCGCAGCTGTCAAGTTCTTGTTTCTGTGACTGCTTCTGGTTCCAATGTAATTTTTCCTTCATCGTCAAGTTCTAGCAATATTGTTTGAATTGGGAGCTTATCACCTATAACCTTCTTTAAACATGAAACATGGAAATTTGGGTGCAATCGAGAAGCTATAGGAAGCTCCAATTTGTATGCCATAGTACCAATCTTTTGCAACACCTTGTACGGACCATAATACTTTGGTGATAATT
>APFE030196773.1:0-11163 GCA_000404065.3 Pinus taeda
GTGTAGACCACCAATGTACTTCAAAAGAGTTTCTGGTGAGTCTAATGAGATGCCCAACATCAATGCTCTCTTTCTGAACTCTTGAGTATACCCTTGCATACTTTGCGCCTTCAACTGCCGAAGAGTTTTCCAACTCATCATGGCTTGTTACATGTAGGCCAATGGATAGAACTGCTTTCTGATTGTAGCAACAAATTCACTCCAGGAAGAGATGGTCTTACCATGCTTCTTCATATCAGCTTGGGTTCTACCTTCCCACCAAACCAAGGCAGTGTCTTGTAGACGTAGGCTCGCCAGCTCAATCTTACTCTTGTCTGAGTCTATGTTCTGTACTATGCAATACACATCAATTTGTCTAATCCAATTGTCCAACTTTTCAGCATTTAACTCTCCATCATATATAGGGAAATCAAATTTAACATATAGTTTAATCAAATATGCTCTCTTATTATGCATAGGGCTATTAGGAGGTGTAGGGAAGCTTTCTACTTTTCCCTTTTCTTTTGAGTGGTAATGGGAATGAGATTCATCTTCTTCTTTATCTTGTTTAGAGCCTAATGAATCTTCATCCTTATGCTTTCTAAATTCCCTATACATTTATTCTACCATAGACTTTATAGCTAGGAAACTTTCTATGAGTTGAGGGTCCGACCCTATAGAACCTTCTTCTGACATTTTCTTCTAAGAATAGACTCTCCCAATTTCAGGATTAGTTTCCACCAACTCTCCTTCTCCTAATTTAAGTTTTGATCTAGTGAGCATTCACAGCTAAACCAACACAAGCTTGTCTAACCTTATAGCCTAGAACACTAATACCACTTGATCTAATAATCACCCTATGAGTGCCATCAGTTAAAGATTTATTAAACCAAAGGTATTACAGACTCATTTGCTAGTGTGTGTGTGTGTGTTCTGTGTTATTGAAACAATGGATCGATTAGATTTCCAATACACAGAAAATAAGTGGAAAAGACAACAGAGAGATACAATAAGCAACAAAAAGACACATACAGTTTTAATAAGGAGTTCACCGTATTTCCCAGGGCTACGTCTCTGGTCCATCTTCAGTGGTTGTCTTGTTTTATTGTGTCTTACAGCAGAGAAATTACATTGCAGGGACTCAATATGAGTTTTCCTCAAGTAGATTTTGCTTAGTAGGGTGGTTCTTGGACTCCCCAAGCCACTCAGAGTTCACAAACTCTTTTTTTTTCTCCCTACTAGCTCTATGACCCTTGGTCTACAGTGGAAAGAGCCAATATGATGTTCAGTCCGCACAGATTCCTCTATGGGAAGGCTTGAATCTTTAAGCTCTCTCGTGCTCGACGCTGCCTGTGGTCAGCTCGGCCCTCTGTCTCCTCTGCTTGGCTTTACTGTTCTATGTGTTCAATCCTCCTCTCAGGGTGCACTATTCACGATCTCTCTTGGTCACTCAGACTCTTCTCAATTCCCCTCTGTTCGTCTGTCTCTGTTTATGGCTTTAGCCATTCGATCCCTATGCCTGTTCGGTTTCTCTCTTGCTTGTGCCAATTCTCCTTCTGTAGCTGCGCTTGGAGTTCCCTGTTCGGTGTCAGCATGAATGCTCAGGAAGTGGCCACGTGTCCCCATTGGAATAGCACCATCTGTCCCCATTGGAATAGCACCATCCTACTCGTCGATTCATTTCTTCGGTTATGTCATGGATATGTTCTTTCTCCACGGTGGTGGTCAATGGTTTCCAAATCCTTCTAAATCGTTGCTTAATTCCCTGTTGATTCTGCTTCTTTCTATCGGGCGCAATTTCAGCCGTCCGATCTGGGCTCCTCAAGATTCAAGGTCATACGCACGTCGAGCGCAGTTGACTTGCTCGACCGATAACGCGTGATCAACGACGGTTTTCTCTCTCCTTCGTCGCCATGCATCGATCGGTGTATGGGATTGCTCCACTCCTATCCAAAACCTCTTACCATTCAAGGGAGCCTCGATCAAAACCGCTAGTTTCCAGGGTGTGGGTCCCGCCTTTGTACTTTAGTGATTTTTCTTTTTTTTCGCCCGCGGTCCGCTAGTTCCCCCACATGACTGGGTGCTCATGCTTTCCCATTTTGGCCCTGTTCACCCAGCAATGTACGATTAGTGCATCGAAAATCACCTTCTTTTCCCGATCTAGGGCTCCCAAGGGAAACTTTGACCTCCCGCGCAGTCTCCATGGACCTCGGTCAGCACACTTTGACCGAGGTCCTCGTCGTTCCACACTTGCCACATTGCCACTCGTTCGGGGTGTTTTTGATGTTGTTTTGGATTCTTTAAAGATTCGTTTCATCCTGATATAGTCAAGGTTCTTTGTCAGTCATTTATGGATCAAATTCAGATCACTCCTGAATAAGAATAATATATGGGCTAGAAGAAAGGAATAATTCTTTGACAGCCAAAAATTTGGAGTAACCCCTAGTCCCCGAATATTGATAGATAAAATGAAGTTCATGGAAGACCTAAGGAGGTTGCATTTCCTCTAGGGGCCCAAGCGGAAGAGGGTGAAGCAATGGGAACATCTACTAGGACATTAGATTCAAGAGGAAAAAAAGGGATAGCCTTAGCACGACCCCAAAAATGGCGACTGTCCCGACTCTTTTTGTGGTGTATAATGATATTACTAGCAGAAGTAGGACTGATAAGTGAAGGTGTGGCACCATGGGGTCTATGTATTGTAAGAGAGTGAAGGTATAAGGTCTTATGTTGCAGTAAACATTATAGGTCACTATCCACCGAGTTGGTAAGGGAGGTTACACGGAAATGTGGCAAAATGGGTTGGGTCCTGGTATCCAGAGAAGTGTGTAGTACTGGTTGTGTAGGATTTTTAGGAATATACATGATATGTGATGGAAAAATATCACCATGTGACATCAGGAGGGGGAGCATCACCCCAGATGTAGACGAGTCCATACTAGAAAAAGGAATATTTTGGTCCAACATGGGCAGCGAGCCATCAGATAATGCAGTCCCAGTACCCTTAGAGGTAGGAAATGAGGGAACCTCGATAGGCACGGGATTAACACGTTTTGGCAACAAAAAGCCAGATTGAGTGCAAGGGAGAGAGAAAGTTGGTGTACCTGATATATGATGTATATCACCTGAATAATCACCAAGATCTAGGCCAACAGCAGACTCAGCAATCTCGCCACCTTTGGAAACCAGATGCCCATGATATTTCTATCAATACATTGAGCACCTACCACCCAAGTGACACAAACATTGTGCCATTAGATGACCCATATGGTGACAGATGAGACATCTGAATGGAATACCCAAAAAATATAATCTTTGATACAAATTAGTATCCTCCTAGTAGATTTCAATATGGTTAGGGAGGCACCCGCTGTAATCTTTCTCAATCATAATCCAAGCAATATGCTTGTCCCGGGCACCCAGACATTGAGGATCGACGTAAACAAATTTTCCAATGGCATTACCAATGTCGATGAAGACCTTCTGTGTCTAAAATTCAATGGGCAAGCTAGGTAATTTAACCTAAATTGACGTATTTTTGGGTGTCTCCTTCAATGGGTTGAAGCCAATGTACAATGCATGGAGGGAAAAAAACCCCAACCATGAATCCATGGAGTCGCCTTGATCTTTTGTAAATCCTCCAGACACAGAAAATGGAAATGGTACCAATCGCTCATGAGCCACACCACGAACGACATGTAACCTACTAAAGACTTCCACTTAGATTCCACCCATTTCCACATCTCACCTTCCCCCATCGTAGCAAAGTGCCTTCTACCCACTAATGCTTGCTTCTGTAAACTACAAACCCGATCCTGTAGAATGTCATGGCCAAAAATGATAATATGCATTGGTGAACATATTTGTATAGAATTTCCATTCCAAGAATGATGATTTCGATAACCATGCGGACCATGAAGTGGAATGTACTGTGCATGTGCACCACCAAACACACCTCTAGCGATATCTACCTGGCATCCAGCTCCCTTGTCATCCGAGCCATCCCCGAGCGCTGATCCATATGGATTTTTGTGTAGTGACTCTGCTTCCAGCGTGGCACCAATAAATGCCTCATGTGTCGATGTATCCAACGCAAATGGGTCCATGTGATTCATCATGGGAACACATTGGAAAATAATCGAAAAGATCGAGATTTAATATAAACTAAATATTTTAAGCACAAAAGTCGTCAGGAAATCTATTAGGAACCATACCACCATGACTTTGGGATCCACACACGAAATGGAAACCAATGACCAGGACATATCACATTGCCCCCACATAACATCAAAGGATAATTTTGTCTGCAGTTATCAACCTGAGAAGGGAATGTGGTAGACGCATATAATAGAAAACAATATATCTATAAATGGACATATCATCCACATTGACCCATGTCAAGTAAATTAGGAAATATATGACACAAAATTAATAGATGAACAACACACATCCCATCACATTATATCCGCCCCCACGTCCCACCTTCTGAAAACTAAAATCATAAAATGGAGAAAAAGGTGGTGGATAGATAATAAATCTAGCACTCGGAATAACTAGACCAAGCAAATGACCATGGAAGGAGAAACAAACCCTTCATACCATCGATCTAGTCATCCTTCCCTTTGAAACACCAACAACAACAACATCCCATACAAGACCATGACTGATTGCATAACCTAATACCAAATTCCTTTCATGGTAGAGAATAAATGAACGACTCAATC
Source organism: Pinus taeda (assembly GCA_000404065.3). Taxonomy (NCBI): domain Eukaryota; kingdom Viridiplantae; phylum Streptophyta; class Pinopsida; order Pinales; family Pinaceae; genus Pinus; species Pinus taeda. Next base: position 4,704 of record APFE030196773.1, read on the forward strand.
CACCGACTCCAAATGGAATAGTAATTAGTGGGATAAAAATAGGAACCAATACCTCCACGAAATTATCAGCAAGAAATGTTCAGTACAATAGTCCAGTAGGAAATCAATACACCCGGAGATGTAGGAACTGAAGCATATACATACAAATTAATATATATATAGAAATGAACAACAACACTAGTATATGAATAATCTCCGATTGTAAAACATCTAAGACCATCTGCAATATAATCATATAAGCTAGAGAAGCAGATGGGATCCCAAGGAAACAAGTATGTCACCAAAATCTATCCTAGAACACCGACATAGACAACATACAAGTAGTAGCATGCAAGGTCGAGTCCAAAGACTGCTAAAACATATCATATAGTCAACATCTCGCGAGATGGTATTGCATCGAACTAACTATACCACAAAAACCATTTACGAACCGCCAAAGATGGTCATTTGAACATACATGAAGCACTGTAAACTAATTATTGACCATCTTTACCTTGCCCATGCAGAATCTCCCTGCCTCTCTTCATCTTTCACCCTATTCTAAGGTCTTTATCTTTACTGTATTTTGATCGGTTGTTCAACAACAAATCTGGAATTCTATTTGACTAAATATGTAGACAAAAATCCCCTTAGGAGTATTGCTCCATAATATTGATGCACACTTTTCCCATTGCACAATCTCTATATGTTAGTAAATAATCTCATCCATCTAAAGAGGAGGAATGAAGATTGTCTTCAAGAATTAGTTATTCTTCCCCTTCAATATTTTTCTTCATTCTTTTTCTTGTTCAAGACGTTTGATTTCTTTCTTTTAGGTTTTCCTGAATCAATATAGTAACATAATTTTTGACACATAATTATGATAGTTACTTATTTTTGCTTTAATATTATTTAGAACCAATAATCGAACCATGAAAAATAGAAATACTTATGAATGGATGAAAAATATGACAGTTATGGAAAATTTCAAGGATCAAGAACTAGATAACTTGTATTGAATCTTTCAAATGCATTCTAAAAATTTCCAGTTCTGTTTTTTTAATTCTTCAAATATGTGAAAATTCATCAATATCTATTAAATTACACAACTATGTAAGTTGTATCAATATTTGGGTTGTAGGGGCATCCTTAACTCAATTGTGGATTCCTGGAATATTCTTGGATCCAACATATATGGGCTAGGTTGATGGAATTAGAGAATACATCAAACAACAAAGAGGGAAAAAATTCTAATAACATATAGCAGAATACAACACAAATAGGTAGCACACAAGACAAAGATCAAAAAATGACAATGGTGAAGAAAATCACAAGCTTTTCATTCCATTACAGGCCTTGCCTTACTTAGATTATTGAGGTTGAGGAAACATACAAATTTATAAATGTTGGACAAAGCTCTCAAATTTTCCTCATGTTTTTTGAACGAGCTACAACGTGGTTTCTATAAGTCAAGGGCAGTGGTTGGTGTGGGTGGTGACTGTTAGAAGGTCGGTGTAGGTAGTGATTGTTGGCCTCGACATTGGTGTCTTTTCTAGATTCACATCTAACATTCTCCCACTTAAAGCCAAATGAATAGTGTTGAATCGAGTCACACTAAATCCTACAATTTCTTTACCTAACTCATGTTTATTTCTTGGTAGAATCTTAGTGAGCATATCAGTAGGGTTCTTATCTGTATGGATTTTTTTGAAGGATAATTTTATTTCCCCCAAGACATTCCATACCCAATGGTACCTTAAGTCAATGTGCTTGGATTTTGACTGAAATTTTGAATTTTTCGCCATGTGAATGGCACTTTGACTATCACAATATATCACATACTTGTCCTACTTTGTTCCTATCTCTCCTAGGAATCGTTGCATCCACAACATCTCTTTACAAGCTTCTATTACAGCTATGTACTCTCTCATTGTTGTAGAGAGAGTTACTATTCTTTGTAGCCTTGACACCCAATATATTGTTGCACCTACAATTGTACATAAATAACTTGTACTGGACATTATAGTGTCCATACTTCCAGCCATATCTGCATTTGTAAATCCTTCAAGCACAATATTATTATGACCAAAACATAAACAATAATGACTAGTACCCTTTGAGATACATCAAAATCCATTTGACTTCTTGCCAATGTTATTTTCCTAGATTGGCAAGGAACGTGCTCACTACTCCCATTGAATATGCAATGCTTGGTCACGTGCATACCATGGCATACATCAAGCTACCTACTGTTGAAGCATAAGAAATCTTGCTCATTTCTTCCTTCTCCATGTCATCACTAACATAACTCAGTACTCAACTTGAAGTGGGTTGCAAGGGGTGTACCAATTGGCTTGACATCCTTCATATTAAACTTGTTAAGCAGCTTCTTGATATCTTTTCCTTATGAAAACCACAACATTTTTTTTTTCCTATCACGCATAATCCTCATGCCCAATATGTATTGTGCTAAACCCAAATACTTTATTGGAAATTTAGTACACAATTATTTCTTCAACCTAATTATAATATTCTTATCATGGCCGAAAATGAGCATGTCATCCACATATAATAGTAATATTATATATTTAATACTAAACTAAAGGGTTGTTAGTTTGGATCTCAATCGATTAGAATAATTATAAACATAAAATTAGTTTTGGTCAAATCTTCTTAAACTCTCCATGGATACAAATTTTTGTATCATTCCCTTGTTTCCTTTCTATGGTGTACTCTTTATATGTACTACTTTCATAAAGTAAAGTTTTATTGACCGTTGGAACATGACAACTAAGTTTTTTTTAATGTAATAAGTTAGATACTACCAATAAAATAAAAATGTTAAAAATAAAAACAATAAATAAATATAGCTAATAATCATAAAAATAAAAACAACTAAAAAATATAACAAATTAAAAAAAATCTAAAATCACAACACAATATATAAGTAAACAAAAAAATAAATAAAGAAAAAACTTAAATTATAAAATGTTAAAATGAGAAAGTGAAAGCTAACAACCAATAAAATATATATATATATATATATATAAAAAAAAAAATAATATAAAAATAAAAAATAACTAATATAAAATGGAAAACAAGCAAGTGAAAGCTACTCAATAGGGAAGAGCTTAATTAATGAAAACTAATATAAGTTAATAAATATATATGAAAATTATTGAAAAAATTAATAAAATTAAAAAGATTAAAATAATTAAGGGAAATAAAGAAAGTAAAGTAAGAGAATTTTAATTAAGAAAAAATAAATAAATAAAATTATTTGTTAAACTATTCACAAATAAAACAAAATATATAGATACTTAAACAATACATTAATAAAATATTTAACTTGTAATTATTTTTTTATTTCTCTTATATAACCTAATATATAGAATAGGTCTAAATATTTAGATTAACTCTTTATTCATTAATAATTTGTATAACATCTTATATAGAAGAAATTACAAATCTCTTTTATATCCAAAGTTCGGGCAGCAGTGATTTTTTCATGCATTGCCACTTAGCTGTGTAGCCATGTAGAGAGTCTCAACGCCTAGTTCCTTGTCTGACACTTCTCATTATTTACCATCCACACGTTTTAGTTTCAAGTTATTTTTTTTATATCACATTGCCCACTTTCGCTTTTTCTTCCTTTAGAAATAATTCATTCCTCTTCTTCTTCCTCTGAATGATCTGTGAATTCATTCACAGCGAGAATATTGTTGCAATAGCTAACTAGGAGTTCAATTGCCAAAGGGTGAGTATTTGAGAAAGTAATACCTGGCCAAAAGTTGTATAGGAAGGGTGAACCTTTCAAAAAGCAATAGTTGGCCAAAAGTTGTAGCAGAAGCTGCCATAGAAACGTTGGACATGGGCTACAATCTTGCAGAAAGGAAACCGACCAGAGGCACAAAGCTGCAATCTTACAGAAAAACTGGTGAGAGGGGCAAAGCTGCATTTTTGTAGAAAGCAATCTCTGTAAGAAATATATGTAATAGTTGCCACCAAAAATATGGACAAAGGTTGCAATTTTGCAGAAAACAATAGCTACATGATGTTGCCACAAAAAATATGGACAAGGTTGTAATCTTGCAGAAAACAATAGCTACATGAAGCTGCCACAAAAAAGAAAGAAAAAGTTAGACAGAAGCTGTAATGTTACAGAAAAATGGGATAGAATAACATTCTTTTCTGCGTCCATGTTACTGAATTATAAATATTTATATAAATTCACTGTTAATCTTCTTTGTTATTCCGAATTTATCCTTCTCCCTACTAACATGGATTAATTTGTCGTCGTAGATTATTCTGGGGAGGATACACTTCATTTCTTCTTAGGTATGGTTTGAACAATGCAAACCATGTTTTTGTTTGAGATATATCAATATCCATTTACTATTTCTTATTCTATACTTCAGAGTATTAATTTTTATGCTCAACTTGGGGTTTACAGGTATGGATTGTAGATGGGTCATTTAAGTCTTCAGGGTTTACTCTTCTCTCAAAGTTCGACTTTAGTTTTCCACTGGCCTACAGGTTGGCTCTTCAGAATTACTCATCCTCTACATGAATCTCTTATAGCATACAACTATACTTGTTGTAAAATGTAAATTTCACAACCATAATTCAAGGTCCCATTTTCTATATGGTTTCTTTCAAACCCAACAGGGTTTCTAACTTATATTTTCTACAATAATATTGAATTTTCATGAAAATTTGATCTAGAGATTTCTAGATTTTAGATTAGATATTTTGCTCATATTTGCAATTTGATAAACTTTCCAGGAATCTAATAACATTAAAAGCAATCCTAGTTTTAGATATCTTCAGTTCATATTTGCATAAAAAAATTGAAACTTGTAGAAAACAATCACAAAATTAATGATGGAGAGATGGATTTCGGAGATTCTGAGAAAAAAATGAGGGCAGATGGAATTGCATTTAGTTCTGGTTTTAAAATTTTTCCTTACATTGGAGGCATCCTTTCTAGTTGTTGTAGCACTTCAAGGGATTGAAGCGTCTCGAATTTCCTAGGTCTCTGGGATCTTCCAAAATCTTCGGGTTTAATTTGGTTCAAAGCCCTGTAGTGTCTAATTTGTCTCAAAACCATATTAATTGATTATATCAAACATATCTTCAGTGTCATGTAGAGCACAATAGCACACAATGGCTAGAGTGGCATACCATAGTCATTTCCATATTCGCACATCCCATTGACAGGAATGGTAGCTCACTAAATAAACACGTGGTTTTTTTTTTCTATTTTTCACTAAACGCGTGGTTTCTTTTTCTATTTTCACTGAACGCGTGGTTATATTTCCAGAGTTTGATAAACACATGGTTTCATTTTCTATTTTCACTAAACCGGGTATATCTGAAAAGACATCTCATTTCCCGCATTTGAAGTCTTATTACAGGTTCTAATTTTTCAATGTATTCAAAATAAGGTAACCAAATTTGAGTTTTTTACGATACATATAAAGTTTGGTTAAATTATATAGTATTGGCTTTTCTCCAATACAAGAAACTAATGCTAAGTTGTAAGTTACCATTAATCTAAAACATTAAATGTTATGGCCTTCCGTGACAAAAGCCCTATATATTCGCACTCACACTATACTATGGAGCAACTAAGCGCTCTGATTGAGTCAAGGCGAGATCACTAATAATATGCATGCATTCATCTTTCGAATGAAATAACCATAATCCGCATACCCTATTTGTTTCAATCATAAGGTCGCACCCGCTTGATCAGGTGCAAGAATAGCTCGAAGAGCAGGAACTATACAACCAGCGCTTACTCCTTACCACATTAAGTGCATGCACTAGCTTTCTTTGCCAAGGATATGGAATTTGTCTTCTTCGCAACAACAGACATGTGTTGTTGCTGTTGCTGATGCTCACAATTCTTCCATGTAACCATTATATCTACGCCGCTTGGGATTCCGGTGGAGGTCACAGAAAGCAACCTATAATTCATATTCTTCCTCTTGCCCTCAGACATGTTAGAATTAATGCTTAATTAGTTATGTAATTAGCTGACAAAGTAGCCAGCAGATTTTGTGTTCTGTGCAAAAATAAAGCAGCAGATTGTTAGGGATTAAAGCAGCAGATTGTTAGGGTTGTCAGTGCTGCTGGAAAGTGCTAGAAATTAGTGGTAATTGCAGTAGAATTATTCTAGAGTTGATTTTAGTATTAGTTTTACTATTTAATAATGTAGTTAGTAGTTGAATTCATATATGAGAGTTGCAGCAGTTTCTAGCTCACACAGTCACTGTGTTTTTAATTGTTTTATGTATATTTTTTATATGTAGTGTTCTTCATATGTTGGCTTCTTAATTTGCTTAAATTATTTCATATTCAACAAGTGGTATCAGAGCAGGTAAAATTATTTTGGGTTAAAGTTGTATTGTTGGAATTTCGCCAAAGTTAATCATGTCGAATTCTAACCACATGCTAGTTCCATAATTTGATGGGAACG
>APFE030196774.1:4126-14683 GCA_000404065.3 Pinus taeda
ACTGCTTAATCTGGGGCCTTGGAAGCAATAAGGGTAGTACTAGATAGGCAATCAAAAGAAAAAGCCAGTGGAAAAGAAAAGGCACATAAGGGTCTGCAAGTCCAAGTGCACCCTCCAAGAAGAAACAAAAAATGATAGGCAAGTGGATGGGTAGGTGGATGGGGTTGCAGAAGTGGTGTTCCTTTCAAACTGAATCTTGCTGGTCAATACAAGGAAAGCAACACAATGGAGCATGTCTAACTTCCCTTTTTCCCTTATTTGTCACTCATTACTAACATCCCTTCACCAGTTGTGGTTATGAAAGAATTCAAGGTTTTATGTTGGTCCTTGTTTCCTTTAAGAGCCACATTTCTTATGCAAAATTCTTTTCATTTAGATCTGCTCCCTAAACTAAGTTGTTTTCAAAATAAACTTTGTGATATCACTCCTCATTCACCCTCTCCCTCCATATTAACCCTTAACTTCTATTATCTAACTCCCTATGTCACCCTTTCCCTACTATTATAACACCATGGTGTATAAACCCCAAACATTCTATAAATATTCCCCCCCTTGGCATTATAGCCATATGATTCACTACTAGGGAATTAAATTGGCATTTGGTTAGTTTAAGAACCCAAACCTTACCTTTTTCCTCCTTCAGAACTCATCTACCTAGTCAACCCTTCATTTTGCCCAAAAAACCTTGGAAAAACCCTTTTGCACCCTTAGACCCGCTCAAAAGGCAAAAATACCTTGAAAACCCATTTTTCCGCTTTATCCTAAGTTCGGGATTTATGCGTGTTTGATACAAAAATACATTGAAAAACCATTGTTTTTGCATTTATCCAAAGTTTTGAGGTGCGCGCGATTTTGCAAAGAAATTTCATGAAAAAATCCATTTTTCCTAAGTTTTTGTGATTAGCGTGCCTTTATAAAAATACATTAGAAAACCATGCAATTCGCGAATAATTCTAAGGGTCCCGCGGGGCACAAATCCCGTGAAAAATAATTGTTTATTACCCGCCCGACACCGTATCATCTGCACAGTTCATCGGCCCATCGACCGTCCGATCGGGCGCTTTTCATCCGATGGTTTACATGGATATCGAACTGGCCCCGACGTCCGAAAGATATCGTCCGATATCTGTCAGAGGCTGATGTCAGGCCTCGGCCATGCGTCACCCCCAAATCGTATCGGAGCCCCCTCTGACAGATTCCCTTTCGTATCAAAGGCGGTGCGATATGATACCACCGTGGTTTCCGATTTTCCACCAGTCCGCCTGCCAGCATCAGCACCACGTCACTGCCTGCGTCATCGCCGCGTCCGCGGCCCTGTCCGCCATTGCTCCACTTGTCCGCCACCTCACCACCCCCGTGGACCACTCATAAGCTGCCACATCACCTGATGATGTCATGATGATGTCATCCGACCTTGACCCACCCGATGACGTCATGCTGATGTCATTCGAAAAAGGCGCGAATGTCCCAAAAATCCATATTTTTGCCAATTTTTCGCGTTTTTCGCACTTTTTGTAAAACCTGTTGTTGCGCCTTCTGCATGCATTTTACGTCCAAAATTGCACCAACCTGCTCAAATTGACCTGGAGACCTTCAGCGCACCTACCCACCTGCATTTGTGACCCGGACCGTCGAGTTTACCAGGCATTTATCCCTGCAAATCTTCTCTCAGCCTGGTTTTGCCTGCAATAGCTGAGAACTCACTTAAAACACTGAAAAACGTATAATTCACCAGCGAATTCCCTGCACCCAGTTCCCATTTGAAAATTGAACGGTTGAAATTCACTAGTTGAGCCTGTTTAAACAAAACTTTCATTGAAACCTGCATTCTGTTTGCGCAGTCATGAACAGGAAACCCGGAACTTACACCTAATTATTGAGAAAGGTCTGTTAAAGACAAGTATTCGCCTTCTCAAGTGACTGTGTGCAGTATTTCAATTGCTGCAAGTTCGCCCTATTGTCCTCTGTTTCTCAATTTACCTCTTTTGACCAAGCAATACTCTTTTTCTGTTGTCCGGCCTAGTAACATCAGTTTACATACAAAGCAGAGTTCCTAAGTAACCATGGAGACTCTAGTAGCACCTATGGCCCTCAATGTTGCCCCTTTGAGTGCCCCTTAGAGAGAATTGGAGTGGCAGGATTTAGCAGACTTAGATTATCAAATCTCAGAAGACTCCCTAACACATAGCAAGTTCCACCTCCACCTGCTTAATGAATTAAAGGCCAAGCATGTAGATGGAACATATATTTTGGGCATTTGGGATTCCTTCCTCCCAATCTTCAAGCTTCCTCAGGTCAACCAATTCCCTGACCTAATTCACCTATGTGCTGTATGTTATGATCCCACTTAGAGAGCTGTGCGTGACGCTTCAGGCTCAGTTGTATTCTACATCACCTCTGAGGCCATCAGAGAGATGCTGCAATTCAAGACTGAGAAGAAATTGGTCCCACTGTCTTTGTTGGATCTGATAAACCAAGGAGCTAGAATGTTGACAGATGCTCAGATCACAAAGCTGAAACAACTATTTTTTAACTCTGATACTGTGCAATACCCTCCTATTTTTGCTGGTTACCTCAACCAATTGGGCGTAGACCTTGCAGATATGATCAGTTCCATCCTGGGTTATAAATCAGTTGAGTATATTGATGAAACTGTACTGGTGATGATGCTTATGTTTTCCCCTGGAAAAACTCCAATCTGTTATGACTATGCCACCTACATATCAGACAAGATGCATGAGCAGTTTATGAACCTGTCAAGAGAGAAGGTGTTCAGATACACCTCCTACATCTACACTTAATTTTATACTATCAGCATGATAAATTCTCCTTCATTGTCAAAAGAGTGGATGCACAAGGTAATCCAAGGTCTGTAGTGTACTGGAGCTCAGTTTTTCACTGCAGAGCCTATTCTCCATACACTTACTATGATTTTATAGACCTCTTCATCCACCCAGCCATGTCTCTGTTCCTGAGCTCACCTCCTCCAAGACTGACAGATGAGATGCAGAGAATCCTTCAGTTGTCCAATGTGTACAACATTGGGGATTGGTATTTTTACCAAAACTACACCATTATCAGAATATATGGTTGTGATTTACCCCCATACAGACTGCCTAAGTATGTGCCCATGAGACTATTTGCCCTCAAATACTTCAGGCAATTTAGAAATGCTGATATGATACACTTCTCAGGCAAGGGCAAGAAGGCACAGCTGAAAGTGAAAAACCAATTGGGCCACCTTGTTTTGAACAAAAGGGAGGAAGGTTGGAAAGAAGCTGACAGAAAGCTAGAATGCCTTGGCCTAAAGACCAGTTTCCTCTGGAAACCTTATGACCCCAATCACTCCATATCATTAAGAAGGGTCAAATATAGGCTCTCTAGTTATGACCATGTAAGGTTGCCTCACATTGAACAATATGCAAATCAATCAAAATGGAAAAGAGGCACACTAGAGGAACCTATTACATAAGAAGAACTGAATGAGAGAGCAAGAATAAATCTTCTTAAAATGGCTGACTTGGAACTTCCTGCACAGGTATTCTCTCTGCCAAAGCCTCAAGTAGGAGCAGCTGCCTCATCCTCCACAGCACATCAGGAGGCAGTCAAAACAACAAATCAAGCTCCCAGCAAAGGCAAGGAAAAAGAGATGGAGCAAGAACAGGTACAGAAAGCACAGGTTCAGCAACAACAACAGGGACATCAGCCAGAAAAAGAGCAGCTAGGGCAAAAAGAACAAACATCAGAGGCCCCAATGGTCACAGAGCAGCAGCCAACACAAATGGCGCCTCCTAGGCAACAATCAAGAATTGATTCTTCAGTCCTCCAAACCCCACAAAGAGAGGACATAAGCAGGAAAAGGGACAGAGAGACTCCCCTTACTACCTCAACAACTTAAGAGGAGAAGAGGAAAAGGTTGAACCCTTTTTCGGAAGAAGAAATGCAAATAGGTCAAACTTCGGGTATGGGCCTGCCCAGCATGGAGGCCTCAGCAAGTTCCTTCCAGTAGGAATAAGAGAGGGCAGCAGGAGGAGAAGTTAGCTCCTCAAGCCAACAAAGGGAAGGTGAAAAGAGCATCAAGCAGCAGTTCAAGGACATCAAAAAGAGAAATGAACCCATAAGGCTGCAATTGTATAATTATTTATTGAAAATGGCTCCCACTAACCAGCAAAGGCTCATGTCTGCCTATGATGCACATGAGGGCAAAATGATAATGAGCCATTTCACACCAGCCGTGCAGCAACCATAGACAGCTGCCGATTATATCAGGACCAACCTTGAGGTCCTGGCCAAGGACATCCACCCAATGGATCAGATCGAATTACACAAACAAACGGGTGAGATGGTGTATGCCTCCTTGGCAGACAAGACATTGGTGAACTACAGGCTACAAAATAGCCTAAATAATACCACTACACAACTTGAGTTGGAAAGGGCATCCTCTCAGGCAAAGGACAACAGGATCAAAGCTTTAGAGAACATCATAATAGAGCTTGGGCATGATCCTAAGGATGTCAAAGCAGTGCAGGAGATTCTGAAGCTAAGGGATGCTAATATGGCAACACTAAGGAAAATGATAAAAATCCCAGCAACTCTTCATCCTCAAACAGAAGAGATCTCCCAGCTTAGACAAGACAAGGATGCAGTAGCTATGCTGGTAACATTATACAAAGAGCTCATCCAGACACAAGAGAACCTGGATGAATCAGAGGCTGCCCTTCAAGCAGCATTGCAGCAAAAGGAGGTAGGACAAACTTCACAACCTCCTCCAGAAACAATTAATCTGGAGGAAGCTCCTCAAACCACTACCCCTCCGTGTCTGCAGACACAACAAGCTGCACCCTCCACCTCAGCACCAACAACAGAGCAGGCTGAAAGCCTTGACATGTAGAAGCTGAGAAATGAGATTCAAGCCTTGGAGGCCCAAATGTCAGAGTTGAATCAGGCCAAAGAAACTCTGGCTAAGATCAATGAGAAATATGATAAATCCAAGCAAAATGTGGCTGAAAGAGAAAGAGAGGTAAAGGCTCTCAAAAAGAGAATAAATGAGCTAGAAAAGGAGCTCACACTGGACAAGGTAACAACTGAGATTAAGAGAATCCTATGGGCCAATATTGGCCAGTCCATCACAGACCAATGGGAATACATAGAGACCATCCATGAGCAAATGGGGCTCATTGGAAAAGCACACAGGGAAATCCAAAGGGCAAGGGCTTCTCTAGGCAGCATGCCTGAGGTTGCCACCAGAATGATAAATGTGCTTAACTATAGGACAAGCTCTCAGCTAATTAAAATGGGAATTGCCAACAGGACTGAGACCATTTCAATGGTCAAAAGGGTCCTGACACTAAGAAACCTGGTACAGACCTTAGAAAGAAGAAGCCAGGATATGCAGGCAGATATCAATAAATTCCAGGACAAATTCATGGCATTACAAAACAGAGGCCTTCCTAGCTTAATGGAGCCCATAGGAAGGCTACTTTCACATGAAAAATATGCCAAGAGGGTCAACACTTTTGCTGCCAATCAGATTGCAGAAACAGCCAGCACATCAGCAGAAATAGGGCCAGCATCAGGACAAACCCTTTTCAACAGGGTGGAGAGCTTATTCTTCATTATGAATGAAATTACTCACTTGTTTGATGAGCCTCCCAATTTCTATAAGTATACAGAGGCAGATGAGACCATGGGATCAATTTTGAGGCATCAGTTGCCTACACAGGAAGTCTGGAATAGTTTAAAACAATTACTGTTAAACCAAAGCCAGTAATTATGTTTTTCTTTTTTGAAATATTTAAATCATCATGCAGAGGAAAATATGGATATATCAGCATGTATGCAGTAAGAGGCTGAGCCAACTCAGCACAACTATTCGGCCACCACAGCAACACTGGCAGTCACAGGCGATAGGGCCAAAAAGATACAAGAGGACAGAGCTGCACAAACACGTCACTCAGCAGTTATAGCAAGGCATTCAACCGACTCAGTGAGCTCCAAAGGTCGAAATCTTCTGACAGGAGTAAAGAGCATTTATGTTGTATTAAAGGCTGTAATAACTTCTTATCTACTATTTCTGTACGAGTTAATGAAGATATTTTATTTCTCAGATGACTCAATGCCTGAGATATTTTGTATGAGATACTTCTATATATTCCCCCTCACATAAGTTAGCAGGGGTTGGACGTTGCATGTTGGATATTGCTCATATCTATTCTATTGTTCTTTTACTGTAAACTCTCAGAGAAGCAATACAAAAGATGATGGAATTTCCAAAGCTCTGTGTTGCTTGATGCTTTGTGGTGTTTAGCTAAAAGTTACAGGATTCCTGCGTATTTCATGGCACAATAAGTTTTTCTTATAACTCTTTGTTATGTATTTTGTTATCTTTCATATCTCTTTCATGTTTCTTGTGTCTTACAGTTAATAGCAAGGAAAAAGAATAGTTCCAGGACTTAATCACAGATTACCCTGAACTCAATCTAAGCTATTCTGAATGTTTTTCTTCAGTTATAGTAATAAAGGTGTAATTATTAATTGCTACCCTTTCACACTATATCTTTCACAGTGACTATTGTTTCAGGAATTCAAGTTTTCCCCTGAGGAATATATCTCTTTCTCACACCCCAGCTTAGTGGAAAATTCTTAATTGCTTTTCACTGGTTGTTTACATTACACCATCATAATTTCAAGTTTGTTTCATGAAGTATCTAAATGGCCCTGTAACTCTAGCTGCTCAAACTCAAGATTTCAAGAAACCAATAGCCACAGACTCCATTGCCCAATGGACTGACTTTTTCTGCAGATCTTAACTTTAAATACAGCAAGACATCCTTCCAACCAAACATAAACCAAAACCCATACTTCACAGCTAGCCTAAAATCTCCACAGAACAGAGACAAACCTTAAAGAGAGAGCCCTCTCTGATTACAGCTGGGCTAGAAGCTGTAATCCAAAGATTGGTTAGTGGTTACCCTGGCTGTATTCCCTTGGGAGTCATAGGGAACAACCTGGGTGTTAACACTAACCAAACAAGTAGAAATGTTAAGAGTTCAAGATGAAGAAAAAGAAGATGTTGATATTTATGTTGTCCATGCAAAACCACATGATGTTAAACATTGTCCATCATTACCAAGGTTGAAGGAAGTTTACCAACAGAAAAATGGAGCAAGTCAATCGCAAATGGAACTATTTTATGTAGCTATAAGAGGACCATGGAATCCTATTCAACCTAGTATGATACAAGAACCTAATTCACAATTTCAAGCTTATGCACATCCATCTCAAAGTCGTTTGAGCACACCCTTTCCTTTACAACAATGGCCATCTCAACCCCAAAATCAATCTTGGCAACAAGGCTGGTAAGGAACTTATGGGATCCATCCACAATATCCTCAGTTTGTTCCTCAATATTCTTCATACCCAACTCCATGTTATCCCTACCATTTATCTCCACCGCAACCACAATGCCAACCAGATCCGTCTCAAATATCCACTGCCACTCAACTACCTGTACCACCCTTTCCAAACCCACACATTGAAGTAGCTCAGTCCACTTACAATGATGAGGTACCACACTTCCAAACATCTCCTCTTGAGCTAAATTGTATTTACGATAGATCAAGAAGGACATTACAAAAAAGTGATTCTCTTGATGCCATTGAGGGACAACATGCATAAAAAGAATATTCAAAAGAGAAGATCAAAGAATCATTTGTTGCACTTGATGAATAGCGGACATCAAAATGAAATACTGAGAAAGCTCCCTCATGGTCACCATCAAATCCTCCATGTATTCAAGAGAACAATCAGAAAAATAAGGAAGATTTGAAGGTCATGCTAGAAGAATACATGAAGAATGATCCAGATAAGTAATCATACCAAGGGCATGCAAATTATATTGAGGTTTGGTTCCAGACAGTCACTAACTTGCAACAATAATCTCTTCTTCAATCATGCTTGATATCATCAAAGTCAAAGCATTTGATCACTCAAATTTAGGTACCTGTCAAAACATACATTTCAAGCCTACACATTAGTTTTTTTATCATCTTGATGTGCACATGTCTCCATTGGAAGTATTCTTATACTTGAAAGAGATTTTGGTTTTCAGGTAGAGTAGGGTAGAAAAAAAAAATTTGAAAAATAAGAGGAAAAAAAATCTCAGGTGAAAAACTCCTTTCAGGCACTTGTGATTGGGTCATTGATTGAAAAATTCCATGAGGTGTTCAATGGGTTGGGAAAAAAGAAAAAAGAGAAAAAAGAAGAAGAAGAAAAGATCATATGTGAAAACCTCCTTTGAGGCACCTAGGCAAACCTACTAGTTGAAAACCTGCTAGAGGCATCTAGTAGGCCTAGAAGAAGCAAAAAAAAAGGGAAAAAAAAATCCTTGCTCCATGAATCTCTTTGATGAATGTAGGTGCTCTTCAACATATACAAGGAACAAAAACAAATTGGCACCAAAGAAAAGAAAGAATAGGTCAAACTTAGTCAAATTTTGACTTTCTCCTCCTTTTCTCAAATGCTCCATTAGGATCAAGACCATGCAAATCCATCACCCTCATCTGTTTCCACCATCCAGTCATCATTCCCAAGCTTCTACCACATAGTTTGCTTGCTATTCTAAAAAACTATAGGAAGGCTCTCTTTCACTACAGGATACAAAAAAACATAGAGAAAAATATTTTTTTTGGCATAACTTGAAAATCGTGCATTCATTTTCCATGTTGTTTCCAGGGTAGATGCATATGGATGATGTTAACATTCTCAAGGAATTTTAGCGAATTTGAGTGCACAGTTTTTGAGAACTCAACCTCCATCGCCTACAACCATTTTTGCATTTTCTCAGTGTTCGTGCATCCATTTAAAATGTTGCTTCATGGGAAGATGTATATGGATGATGGTAACATGCCCAAGAAATTTTAGAAAATTCCAGTGCATTGTTTCCAATAAATCAGCCTCCATCAGCTCCAACCATTTTTAGTTTTTGTCGATATCATGCATCCATTGACCAATTTTGTTTTATGAGGAGGTGCATAATGATGATGGAAACATGCTCAGAAAGGTTCAGGTCAATCCATTCCACCATTTGGGAGATATGCACAAAACAATTCGGCTACAAAAGGTTGTCCCGTAAACCTACATGATTCCCTGAAAACCTACAAAATCCTACAGGAGATCCTACAGGATATAGAACAACACCTACAGGATTGGCAGTGAGCATTTTTAAAGGGAAAACCAAAGGTTGGCTTCATTAGACAGTGATAAGGAGACATATACAACCGTCGATATCCATTAGAGAAACATGACAAGGGGATTTAGCATGAGGGAACCCACCAACAGTGTGAGAATTCATTAGCAGCACCATTCAGTACCTACACATCAAGGAACAACATCATCAAAAAAAGAGAAAGAGTAAAACACATGTAGAAAATACAGGCAAGTGTAGAAATTTTGAATAATTTAACACATATTCAACAGAGATTATCCTGATCATGTACTATTGCAGAAAACATACACAATACATAAGCTCCTCTACGATGATCATCAATATAGCAGCATCAATAACAATAAAACATCAAGAGCATTCACACATTAACACAGTATGTATCCCGGGGAAAGCATCTCGCTAAAAACCCCAACTATCTGTATATTAATGATTGAGTCATGTAACATTACAAAGTACAATGCTTATCACAAGCAATCCAGTACCAGCTCCACCTGTTACACACAATACAGCTCAGATCTGAATCAATCACTGGCTCAAATCTCTTCCGCTGCTTGCCTGCCTCCGCTGCTCAATACCTGCACAAGAACCGTGATAATTCCAAGGCAGCCACGTCTTTCCTTGGCTAAATCACGTGAGAACAAGCTACAATGTGGGCAAACTCATTGGCATACTCAATCCCCTGATTTGTGCAAGATCTGGTGCACAACTATAGTCACAACTGATAGCAAACTGATTCTCTAACACCTGTCCCTGCTGAACTGAACATGCACTGACATGCAACTGAGTTAACTGATGTATTCATTAGTTGTATTATGAGTTAATAACTTGTGAATTAATTAATAACTAATTCACCCAACTCATCTCTAGTCCATTCCCCAGTTAGACTAAATACAACCAGTTTAACAAAGCTAAACTGAACACAACTCCATCAACTGCACCTCCAGTCCACTAAACTCAACTCACTTGAGTTCTAACTGAAGTCATGCATGCAAATATTCAACTAACCCATAAGAACCACGTATTTCCTTCATGCAATTGCATGTGCCACATCCGTAGCTCGAACTGAAGTGCTCCAAGAGAATAAGATTAAGTTTATAGTCCAAATATTATTGTGAGATAATAATATTTGACTTTTCTATTTTTTGACAGCCAGTCTAAAAATAGACTTGATCACTCACACTGTGATCACTCACACTTTCATCAAAAATAGAAGTCCATCTATTTTCCAACTTGATCAATCATCCATAAACAACAACCTGCAATCCATAGACATGATCCATATGTCTAAAAATAGACATAGTCTAAAAATAGACTTGTGCCAAAAATAGCCT
>APFE030196782.1:0-21458 GCA_000404065.3 Pinus taeda
CACTAGATAATAGGCAGTCAAAACAACTTGCCTCTAAAACTTAAGAAACCTATCCATGCATTAAATATTTACCATTTACATCAAGGAAACTTTTAGAAGTGTTCAAGGAGAGTAAAAGTATTTAATTTCCATGAAAATTACACAAAAATCCATCATTTACATGCCTCAAAAGTCAACCAAGGTGAAAACAGTGTTTTGCTGGCCGAACTAGTCAAAACAGGCAAATTTCCCTGAGTGGTCACGCCCCTCACTTTGACTGGTCGCGCGCATTGACAGCTCTGTTGGAGGGCCTTCCCGATGTCCAAATCAGATGCAAGATAGCTCATTGGAAAGGTCTATGAGTCTACTTTCCAACCCCACTGGAATTTCTGAATTTGGAGTTGATTTGACC
This sequence comes from Pinus taeda, assembly GCA_000404065.3. Classification (NCBI taxonomy): domain Eukaryota; kingdom Viridiplantae; phylum Streptophyta; class Pinopsida; order Pinales; family Pinaceae; genus Pinus; species Pinus taeda. The sequence goes on from APFE030196782.1 coordinate 392, forward strand.
CCTCAAAAGTCATTTTTTCCAAGGCAGCTTTCTGCAACTCAAAAAAGGGGCAGAAAGTCAAAATTTGCATGTATTTTGAGCTTTTGGGAGCCCAAATCTTCATAAAATCTGAAACCCATCCATAGGAAAGTGTATTTTTGCATGAAACTTCCAAAAATGTAGAGTTTTCCCCGTTCTGAGCTGTCCCCATGACTGGTCGCGCACCGGGGTGAGACCACTCAAATGGCTAAAACCTGTAAAATTCTCAAAAATGCCAAAAATGCCTCAAAACTCTCAAAATTTCTTGGGTTTGCTGCTAGGAGGAGGCTAATGAGTATCACGGTGAGTGAGAGAGGCCTCAGCCAAGATACGGAGCGGGTTGGTCTTCTTCCTCCCTTTGAGAGCCTCGGTCAACCTCCTTTGAAGAATCTTTATCCTTGCCTTACCAACATGCATCCTTGCCCAATAATGACTCTTCATGTTCTTTAGCAGCTTCTTTTCTTGGTTGGCCTTTGCCAACAACCTCTCTAAATGTGTATTCACCTGGATAAGCATGGATTCCCTCTCCTTGGGCAGCAAGTCACCGGGCCTCCTACGGTTGATGACTCGATCACTTCGAATCCTCCATAGCTCATCCAACTCTTTCTCATCATCAAGTTGCTTGTTGCGCTGCTCAAGATAGTTTATTTTCCATTTTGCCATCAATAATTTTGTTTGCAGCGACTGAATCTCGGTACTTTGCTCTAGGATGATATCCTTGAGCTCTGTGCTAGGAGAACCGGCGTCAAGATCAATAACTGGATCACTTGACAATCTCTCCTCAATCATGGGCTGCTTGCCCCTCTCTGATACCTGTGCTACTGTCAGAAACGAGGCCTCTTCCACCTGGTGTGGAGATAACACTCGTTGACCTGATGATGATGACGAGACCCCTTCCACCTGCTGTGGAGGAAGTACTCGTCGAGCTGCTGCAATAAGGCCCTCTGGCCTCTCTGATAAGTAACCAAAGGTGAGGAGCTGACATGTCTAGTGACGGGGATGTCATGCTACTGAGATGGTCCTCCCTCCTCGTGAACAACCTCAGGATGTGGCAGGGGTAATGATTTGAAAAGTTCACGAGAGATGAACTCCTCCCATGAGATGCCTCGCTAAGCCAACTGATGTAATACTACAAGCTGAATTGAACCATAATGGTAAAGGCTCCTATACTACTGTGTCGGGATCTTCCTCTGCATTATGGACACCATCCTCTCAATGTTCTGATAGAAGAAAACAGGGATATTCATCATCCTTACCCGTGTGAATTGCATCAGTATGCGGATATGGTACGAATATATTTGTGAAAATCTACCCTCACAGGTAAAATAGCGCATGATGAGCCTCATCATTGGAGCATACTCATGCCTGAGAAATCTGAATGGAAACACACCTGTCAATAGTCTCACAAATATTGGTCTAATAAAAGGCTCAACTTGAACAGTGTCCAACACCTTGCGCTTATTCCATATCTCCCCGACATTAGGTATCCCTATAGCCTGTGAAATCACCTCGGGTGTCAAAATAAATTCCACCCCGGCAAGGTTGACATGTCCTTCATGCAAGTGTAAAACAAATAGGCGACCCAACTCTCTGTGGTGCTGAATCCGAGAGATCTTCTCGCAAAACTCATAGCAAGACATGTACTGAAAACATGAGACTGCCATAGGACAAGCCTGTAAATCTGTCAAAGAGGTGCGCTCCTCTCTCCTGTGATGACCACCCTTTCCCTTATGAGGCCTCCTCTGTATCTCAATTTCTGAAGCTGATGCTTGGTCATCACTCTTCTCATAGTTTTTAGTTTCTGACATTGTTTAAGGCGCAGAGTGGCCAAAATGTACTGTTGTTTCTGCCTGGAAAATGTTGATTTATATGATGTTTCAAGGGGACAAGGAACGTGAGGAGAATGTTAGGGGAGGGGCACTTCTAAAGGGAAAATGGGAATAAATATATAAAAGAGGGATTTAAGGGAAAAACATTGCAACAATTATTGCATATGCATCATGACATATATTTGTTTACATTGGCATCATGAGGGGTAGGGTTAGGACTTGAGTGTTTATTTTTTAGGGAAGAGGGGTAGGGTTTAAGGCTCTTATCAAATTTGGAAGGGAAATTTAAATAAAATGATAAGGAATATGTAATGGGAGGTGGACAATAGGAAAGAAAAGGGATACCTCAAAACAGCATAATAAACCCTAGCAATTTTGACAACTTCAAACCCAAAAGCACAATAGAGACTTTTACTTGCAAAATGAAGACCTTTAAAAATACAATCATGATCTTCTTGAACTGTAGCAAGCAATAATTTTTCATGATTGAGGGCCTACCTTGCAAAATTTAGCAATTCGTGGTTCCTTAGCAGCTTGCTGGCGGTTTTGTATAGAGGGTACGTTGATGGGTCACGTGCACTGCCCAACAGGTCTCACGTGCCTGACGGGTCGCGCCCATAAAAAATTTGCACTGGCTGAGGTGCCCTGACGGGTCGCACACCAGTCTTGACGGGTCACTCCTCTCCCAAACTCACCGAATTCACTCAAACGCTCTTGTAATCTGATTTCTCTATCACTTGGATGCACAATGAAGCTTGATGGAGGGAAATAGAACCTTTATAGCGTTGCTTTGAATAAATTTCATGTCACAACCCACTTTCTAATGTTTTTCCTTTGACACTTTAAAAACTTGACTTTTTTTGTTTCCTTTGTCCTGAAATTGACTGATTTAATGCTTTTGCTCGATTCTTTTTGCAGGGATATCATCTGAGGGATCTTGGCAAGGGAGCCATGGTTACATGCTGTCCTTGGAAGTTTTTTGAAATTTCATTATTTTTTTACAAAAAATTTTAAAAATGACCTTGGGTTTAAAAACAAAGTTTTTAAATCCAAGGTGAAAATTAACTGTACAAGATAGAAATTTGCGAAGAAACACCTTTAAAATCATCCCTTTGGCTTGCTGAACATTTATTGACCTTCAGAGACATGACCTTGAAGACAAACTTGACCAAAACCCTAGACCTAGGAATTTGACCTCAAGACAAGACAAGACAATCTTGAAAAATTTTAATGACTGAAATAACTTTGGTCCAACAATGCCAAGAGGGGGAAAAAGACACCACCTCCTCCATCAGGGTTATGGCATGCCTAATGGGATGCAAGAAATGATACTGATGAGACACCTACCTATGGAAATGCAAAGAGCTTTGATCGCTGAGGGAGGGCTACTAGACCGACTCTAAAAAGTCGTTCTGCAGCTAAAGCCATTTTGCAGCTAAACATCAATCTTGTAGCTGAAAAACCTCACTGTTCAAATCAGTCTAACTTTCTCATATGAAATCAGATTTCGATGATTTAATATTGATGGAAAGATATCGATGAGATATACCCAATGAAAAATCCATCATCAAAGCTTGAAACAATAAATAATGAAATAAATTACTGAAAAGAAACAACATTCAACTTGAGGCACTAATTCCGAAGCATGTATAAATTCTTTTGGTTTTCCTTTGTGAACTTGTTTCATTAGTACGAATTCTTAGTTTTGTGTATAAATATCATAACTAGAGAGATTGATCACTTCTCTCCTTTGATAATCTTACATGCCATTGCAGAAGAAGTATTAGTTTTTTTGCAGGTTCCAGGAGGAAGGACAAATGACTACAAGTGAATAATGTCTCTCTATGAGACTAGTTCATTTCATAAGAGGATGATCAACAACAAAGAAAAAACATGCTAATGCAAAATCAGATCCAAACACTTGAAAAAAACTTTCAGATACTATTGTCTCCATTACATCCAAACTTCATAATAAACCATTCACCTCATTTCCCTTCATATTTTCCATTTACATTCACATACACTTTCCATTATTTTTTGTCCACTCATAACCCACAAATACAAGCAAGAGGCTCAGTTACATGCTTATTGCCCATTTCCATTTCTACTTTCCATTGCCATCTTCCATTTTCATCTTCCCTTTCCTATCATTTTCATTTTGCAAATAAACCCTAATTCAATGCAAATTATTGAGTCCATAGTCCTTTGGGTCTAAATTTCTTGCAAAAACACCTTGAGGCTTGCATGCCTTAATGGCAAGTCCTCATGCCAACGAACAATGGGAATACATTAATGTCCCTTGTTCATTGGATCTTCTAAGTGACTCGACATCGACAAATTTATTCGTACCTAGCAAGATGTGTTTGGGCATCTTGACTCTCATTGTCATCAATGGTGAGAGTTCTCGTGTAGACTAGTGTCATCCATTAATGGCCACTAAGTCAACAATTTCCTGCTATGTTTGACATCAGAACATCTCTTCACATAGTAGGAATTGTGCCAATGAGTTTTGAAGACATGAAGACTATTATTTCCAGCATTTTGGAGCTGATTCAGCAAGTTTTAGTAGAAGCAATAAAAAGTCACCTTGACTCTTTTATCCATGCTTCTTTTTGTCCAGTCACTTGAAGAAGATTATGATCAGAATTTTGTAGCCACCACACATACAACTCATCCATTTCCAAAGGGTAAGTTAAGGTATGTTATTTTTTAACTTTTGACCATAGAATTCCATAAAAAGCTAAAATGATAATTGTTGGAAAAACATTTTTCTTCCTCATTTCATAAAATTGCCAATACCATCAGTTGGGGAGGTGGGAATACATTCATATTTATATCTTTCCATGTTCATATCATATTCAGAAGCCCACATACTTCCAAAATATATTAACTATTACATTATTATTCTGAGCATATAATGGCTTTTCAAAAGTGCTTAAAGGATAATTGGATACAAACACAATCGTGGTTGTCACACAAGAACCAACCATCATGCAATCCAATAAAGATATACTTTGCAACAATAATCAAATTATCATTATGCAAAGTTCAAAGATCAAAATAGAATACAACAACAAAATATGGTTGTAACACAAGAACCAACCATGTTGCAATTCAAGTAAAACACTTTGCAGAAGTATGAAGTTATCAATTGATATCATGCAAAGTTAAGCCAAAGCTTAAGGATCAAAAGAATTAATGTAATATATATTGCATGAGGACATGCAATAGCTTCAGTTGGGGGGTATGTTGGATCTTGAAATTGTCATTCATTTCCATTACACTTTCACTATTATGTCCATTATATCACCTCCATTTCACCTTCATTTCACTACCATGTCACTACGTTCATTTCACTTTCATCATTATTGAGTCATATCTATGTTTTTCCAAACTTTATTAATTCTTAGCATTTTTTAGTGAATTTGTGGTTAAAAATTAGAAAATAATGTGCATATGCTTATACCTAACAAGTGGGATGAAATTGTTGACATGTGTAGGTCAAAAGAAAGCTTCTAGAAGACCTTTATGTGGCATCCTAAGGCCAAATTCCAATTTGAGTAGAGAGGATCATGGGATCATGAGGATATGTGTCACATTTCCTATTTGTATTGAAACTCTAAGAAGATGTGTCTTATCATTTCCTATTTTGATTAGCAATTTAAAGGTATAGGGAGAGATTCATGGACTCTCATTAATGAAATGACTTCTCATCTTTTTGTATAAATAGGCGATCTCTCTCCTTCATTTGACAGCTTTGGAAGCTTTTGAGATTTGTAAACTTTGTTAGCTCAACTTGTTGTACTTTGTAATTTTGAAGAAGTTGAATAAAGCTTTGAAGTTCTCAACATAGAAGAAGACGTGAAGTAGATGTCATGGAGCATATTAGAATGTAAGGTAGAATAGATTTTATTTTGTAGTTTTGCTTTGATTTCATTCAAGTATGTCATTTTATTGTTTTCAAGTTTTCAAGTTTATATTTTACATTCATGCAAGTTTAATTCATGCAAGTGTGTTCAACCGGTTGATTGTAGATTTATCTAACTGTGTAATCTATGCTTAGCAAAATAGTCCAAAAAAGTATTTTCCAAATGGTGCTTGGAGCATTAGAGCACACAGTAGATTAGTTTTCCTTTACATGTTTTGTATTTAATTTTGTTGCAATTTCATTTTTAGTTTTAGAACAATGAAGTATGGAGTCCCTCAAAATGCTATCAAGGAGGTAGTTCTCCCAAAATTGTATAGCAGAGTGATAAAACACTTCATTTAATTGTTATATTAGATTAGTTGCAATTTCACTTTCAGTCTTAGTCTTTAATTTAAGTTCGTTGCAATTTCATTTTTAGTTTTAGAACAATGGAGTATTGGATCCTTCCAAATGCTATCACAAGGAGGTAGTTCTACCAAAATTGTATAGTGGAATGATAAAACACTTCACTTAGCTGTTATCATTTTTGGTTTCATTTCATAGACATTTTGCTGGCTTAGATTATTCTAACTATTCAAAGTTTTGATTTGTTTTTATCTAATGTTCATTTCCTTTTTTCCCTTCTTTAAAAATTAGATTTTAACATCAAAATTCATTAGATTTAGTTGTCCATTAACATTTAGAGATTTCATTTAGAAGCATAACTTTTCTTTCTTAGATTATTTTCCTTAAGCATGAGAAACAAAACCCCCAAAAACAACATAAAATATAAAACAACGAAGTAAGAAAATGTTAACTAAGCACATATAATGCACCACACTTTATCAGTTTACAATACCCGGATTGATAATTTATGTAGAGCAATTTAGGACACTAAACTGACTAGACAGGAAGCACTATCTTTTGGGCAAGAGGTTTGTGTTGATGAGTGATCACAATGGTTTGTGATATCTATTTGACCAACCGAACATGAATATCTATTTGACCAACCAAACCTAAATATCTATTTGGCCAACGGAACCTGAACGGTAGGCAGGCTTGGTGGTTGGCCACGATCAGTGAGTTCAATTTTGAGATCAAGTATATCAAAGGTATAAAGAATAGGGTGGTAGATTCTCTTAGCAGGCAGATATAGATAAATCACTTAGGAACTATGCACTCCTATGGGACAAACTTATGGGATAGGATCTTGGAGGTAGGTCAGCAAGATGATAGGTATATGGAGATTGTGCACAAACTGCACTAGAGGTCAGGTGGTAGTATAGGTACAAGCATAGGCAGTGGTATAGGTACATGTACGAGTAAATGTAGTGGTATAGGTGTAGGTGCACGGGATGTGGACTATCGCCTCATGGCAGACAAATTGGTTAGATTCAAAGGCAAGATATATGTGTTAGACAATAGTGAGCTCAAGAAGGTGATCTTGAGCGAGTTGCATGCAAAACCATATTTAGGTCACCCAGGCTATCAAAAGACATTGATAGCAGTGAAGAAATTTTATTATTGGTTAAATCTGAAGAAGGATGTAGTAGAGTTTGTGGCTAGGTGTTTCGATTGTTAGCATGTGAAGACAAAGTGTAAGCATCTAGGTGGTGGACTGCTACAGCCGATTGCGATTCCAGAATGGAAATGGGAGGCCATTTCCATGGACTTCATCACAAGTTTTTCGAGGATAGTGAGACAACATCATTCCATCATGGTTGTTGTGGATAGGTTGACAAAGGTTGCGCACTTTATTCCAGTGAAATCCACATTCTCAGCTAGCGATGTAGCACAGGTATTCATCAAAGATGTGGTCAGTTTGGATGGTGTTCCAAAGAAGATTGTGTCAGACAAAGATGTAAAGTTCACTTCCAAGTTTTGGAAGGAGTTCTTTGCAGGTTTGGGCATAGAGTTGATGGGAAGTGAAGTATAAGCCCCACTAATATATTCATTCATTCGGGTGAGCCCCATCCACTAATGTTTATACTGAAGCGATAGAGGGAATACAAGGGATGCTTTTATGTGTGCTATTATCAAATGAATGATTTCCTGATGCAATTGATCCAATGGAGGTTGAAAGGTTGTCCGAAATGGAATAGAACAACCCAGCTAATTCGAGATGTGGGATCATTCCTATGACTGTGTTTTTGTCCGCTGCCAATGCTGTGGGTGTTGCTGCTTTTGTGGGCTCTGCTGCCTTCAGTACATCTTATCATTCACAGATAGATAGACAGACTAAGACTATCAATAGGATATTGGAAGACATGTTGAGGATGTACGTGATGCATCAACAACAAAAGTGGGAAGAGTATATTCCACTAGTAGAGTTCTCTTATAACATGGGTACCAGGAGTCACTAAGGATGAGTCTGTTTGAGGCATTGTATGGGTGGAGTTGGAATACTCCCATCATTTGAAGTGATCTAGTTAACAAGGTGTTGATTGGATCAGTATGTTGGTAAACATGGAATAAGAAATGCAGATTATAAAGAAGAATCTAAAGGCAACACATGATAGGCATAAGAGCTATGTAGATCAGAACAAGATGTTCAAGGAGTTCCAGGTTGGGGAACATGTGTACTTGCACGTCAAACCAAAGAAGAGCTCCTTGCGGATTTGATCATGTGCCAAACTGGCACCACGGTTTTGTGGACCCTTCAGTATTATTGAGAGGATTGGGCCAGTAGCCTATCGAATTGCACCGCCTCTAACAATGAAAGTCCATGATGTTTTCCACGTGTCATTACTTAATAAGTATGTTAAAGATGTTGATCATGTGATTGAAAAAGGTGCTCATGCTCCACAAACAAGCAATCATGCAGGTTAAAGTGCAGTGGAAGCACTTTAGCCACGATGAAGCTACATGGGAGATGGTGGATCAAATGCGAACTATGTATCCTTCATTGTTTGCTGATTGAGGCAAAGCAGTTTTGGTATGGTGTTTTGGTACATGTTTGGTGATATGTTGGTATATGTACATATGTATATGGATGTAAATACTTCCATGAGCTATGTTATAAAGCTCCAGTAAGCAGTATGGGTGTCATGTCATTATGATGTTATACTTGTTATGTTTTCATGTTGGTTTGCTTCTCAACAGGTTCATCATTGTAAATACTGTGATGAGCTAAGTTATAAAGCTCCATCAATAATATGTTTTGCTTACAATAGTCTTGTGGTTATAAGTGTTGTTGAACACCAATGACAGTGTTACCCCAAGGGGGAGGGTTCTATAACAAACCTGGTGAAAATTCCATGTAATAAAAGTTATTAAAGGAAAAATAATAACCACAGTTGATGGGACACTTATTCCAAGTTGAATATTGGGCAAAAACATAGTGATGGGGATCACTTGTGGTTGATTAATGGCTAAGGAAATTGGCAAAAGGCAATGGCTAAGGCTTTGGAAAGGCAAAATGACATTTTTGGCACATTGTTTTTAATGAAAATAAATGAAATTAGGAGAAAAGGAAGGTGAAAGGTCACAGGTTGCATGTGAGGAGGAAAATGAAGTAAACTAATGGAAAATGAAGAAAATAAAGGTCTCATTAATCAAAAGGCTTCTGAGGATTAGTTCATATAGTTTTGTCAGTTCATTTTTGGATCTCTCTACATTCTCTCTCTCTCATACTCTTGGACACTTAGAGTTTTCTTGGAGCCCTCTTGGAGGGTGTGGCATACTTGGAGTTTTGGAGTAAGAAGTAAAAGGAAGAGTAGGAAAGTGGAAGTGGAGTTTGTTAGAAAATTATATATTACAGAGCAATGGAACACATAGAATATTGCATAAATATAAACACAGAAAACGCATAAAACCAGAGAGACACAGACATACGTGGTTCACCCTGTTTGGGCTATGTCCACCCTGAACAACCAATGCTTCCTTTCTATTATCCAGCAAAATGAAGAGACACAAACTACAACAGATCCGTTGTAATATCCTCTATTTTCTCTCACAGTCTCACCTCTTTGTTTCTCGCTCGGAGAATACACATCTATTATACAGCCTCAATACAATGCCCTCATATAAAGAGAGGGATTGCCTTCTAGGGCAAAAGACCCTAAACTAAACATTAGTTCTACCGTCAAATCATCTGCCTAATGAACGACCCAGATTGACTAGAAATTACTGTACTTTTACAAGGCAATTTTACATCTGTTTTTAGCTTCGGGGGCGCTGCCCCTGAAACCCTTGCTGGGGGACTGTTGGCCCCCGGACCCCCAGCCGAGGGGGGATCAACCCCCCTGCACCCCCCTGTGTGGAGGGGTGTACAAACTTCCTGGGGTATACATTTGGCTGAAACAAAGGCCTCTAAATAATCATGCTCCACACACAACAATCTCCCACTTGGAGAATGATTGTAGCAACTCCATTGCTGCTTCATTTGCTGGACAATGACTCCTCTTTGGACCTAGCTATTTCTCATCTTCATCGTCATCCTTGAAGACCAATTGAAACTGAGCATATTCTCAGTTTCTCCTTGGTTACAACTTTTGTTAGCATATCTGCAGGATTCTGGCTAGTGTGTACCTTTTCCAGCTTCAACTCTCCATCTTCCAACATTGATGTATGAAATGGTACTTGAGCTATATGTGTTTAGTCCTGGAATGAAATGCTGAGTTCTCTTGCAAGATGAATGGCACTTTGGCTATCACTGTATAATGTGCCCATATCATGCTCCTTACCCAAATCACCCATAGACCTTTGTAACCAAATCATTTCTTTACTAGCCTCTGTAGTAGCAACATACTCTTGCTTCTGTTGTTGAAAGTAAAACAACACTTTGGATTTTTGAAACCCAACTGATAGTTGTTCCACCTACAGTAAATACATATCCTATAGTGCTCCTCTTGTTATCTCTGTCACCTGCCATATCTACATCAACATATCCCTGTAGAGAAATGTTTGAACCACCAAAGCACAATGCTTGATTTGTGGTACCTTTCAAATATTTGAGAATCCATTTCACTGCCATCCAATGTTCCTTTCCTGGATTGTTCATATATCTTCTTACAACTCCCACTGCATGTGCAATATCAGGCTTTGTGTAGACCATTGCATACATTAAGCTTCCAATCGCTGATGCATATGGAACTTTAGACATATAATCTGTGTCTTCTTGGGTCTTTGGGCACATTTACTTACTAAGTTTGAAATGGCTAGCAAAAGGTGTACTAATTGGTTTTGCATTGTGCATATTAAATCTTTTCAACACCTTTTGTATGTACTCATTCCGAAACAATGTTAATTTGTGATTTTTCCTGTCTCTAGTTATTCTCAAACCAAGGATTTGTTTTGCAGCTCCGAAATCCTTCATTACAAATGAATTTGTCAATTTTCTTTTGAGCACATTTATTTCCTGCATGTTAGACCCTGCAACAAGCATGTCATCTACATACAATAACAATATAATATAGCTGCCATCATTTTGCTTTTTCAGATAAACACAATGATCAGAGTGACATCTAGTACAACCTTGTTCAGACATAAACTTTTCAAATATTAGATACCACTGCCTTAGAGCCTGCTTTAAGCCATACAAACTCTTCTTCAACCTGCACACTAGTTTCTCCTTCTCTTTTACCTCATATCCTTGTGGCTGTTGCATATATATCTCTTCCTCCAAGTCCCCATGGAGAAAAGTTGTCTTTACATCTAACTGCTCAAGATGTAAATCTTCAACTACTACTAGACATAAAATAGTTCTGATTGAATTCATTTTAACAACAGAAGAAAATATTTCATCAAAATCAATACCTTTTTTCTGTGCAAACCCCTTCACCACAAGTCTAGCTTTGTACCTTTATTTTCCTCCATCTTCTTCCTTCAGCTTGTAAACCCATTTATTCTTCAATGTAGTTTTTCTTGCAGGCAACCTGACTAAGTCCCAAGTCTGGTTATGCATTAAGGAGTCCATCTCTTCTTCCATGGCTACCTCCCACTTCTTCCTGCTTTCAACTTGCATTGCTTCTTCATAACATTCAGGTTCACCAAAATCAGTCAACAATAAATAATATAATGAAGGAGAGTATCGTTCAGGGGGTATACTTATCCTGGTAGATCTTCTAACATCACTTTCAGGTGTTTGGGGTGCCTGTTGCTGTTGTGGTGGTTTCTATTGTTCTGGTTGTTGATTATTATTATTTTCAGGCACCTTTACTTTTTCAGTGATCTCATCAAGAACTATGTATTCCTTGTTTTCTTTTCCTGCAGTTGATTCTTATACAAGACCTTTTCATTGAATATTACATCTTTGCTCCTAATGATTTTTTTATTTTCGTAATCATATAAGCGATAACCAAAATCATTAACACCATATCCAATAAAGGTACATTTCTTTGATTTTGCCTCAAGCTTTGTTATGTTTTCTTTATTAATATGGACAAAGGCCTCACAACCAAAAGGCTTTAAAAAGGAGTAGTTTACCTTTTTACCTGTCCATGCTTGCTCTGGAACACCACCATCCAAGGAACTTGAAGGCCTTCTATTTATTAGATAAACAACAGTATCTACAGCATTTGCCCAAAATTGTAAAGGCAATCCTGCATGCAATCTCATGGACCTTGCACACTCCATGATTGTTCTGTTCATCCTTTCTGGCACACCATTTTCTTGTGGTGTTCTTGGAACTGTCTTCTCTCTACGAATTCCATGCTCTGAACAATACCTATCAAACTCTTTGTTGCAATATTCACCTCCATTATCTGATCTGAGACACTTCAATTTCTTTCCTGTCTCAATCTCAACCAAAGATTTCCATTTCTTGAAAGTATAAAAATACATCAGATTATCTTATACAATAATCAGTTTCTAGTTGCATCATCAATAAAAGTAACATAATAACGAGAGCCACTGAGAGATGATACCTGAGGAGGTCCCCATACATTTGTATGCACAAGCTCTAATTTTCTTTCCCAACTCTAAGAAATCTGACTCTCTTCTGTTTTCCATAAATGCAATTCTCACAGAAGTCCAAATCAACATTCTTCAAACCTGGCAACAAATTCCTTGAGTGAAGAATCTTCATCCCCTTTTCACTCACGTGTCCGAGCCTATGATGCCATAATGTTGCATCTGCTCTTTTGGAAGTTAAAGCATTAATAGAGTTAGAAATACCATTACATAAATACAATGTACCAACCTTTTCGCTTTTTTTCTATTATCAGGGCTTCTTTGGTGACCTTCCAAGCTTTATCTGTGAAAGTTCTCACACAACCTTCACCGCCTAACTGCCCTGTTGAAATCAGATTTTTCTTCAGATCTGGAACATGCCTTACCTCATTTAGTAGCCATTGGTTTCCATTTTGCCATTTTACAAGAGCCTTACCCATTCAAACAATTTTACAGGGTTTATCATCACCCAAATGGACTTGTCCAAAATCTCCTTGAACATAGTCATGAAAATATTTCTTATCAAGTGTGGCAGGGAATGAGGCCCCTGAATCTACCACCCAGAAATCAATAATATTTTCGAAATAAAGAATCAAAGCATCTTGTAACACCTCACCTGTCACATTTGCTTCATGATTGTTTTCTTGTTGTGCATCTCCTTCTTTTCCCTTCCGAGATCTACAGTCTTTCTTTAGGTGTCCTTTCTTTCCGCATTTCTAGCACACTATCCCCAATATGGAATTGGATCTGCCTTTCCTTGATTTACTGCGATGTCTTGAGCTCTTTCCTCTTTCCATTTTTCTTCCCCTAGACTCTGTAGTCAAAGCATTACCCGATGTCTCACCGGAGTTTTTCCATCGCATTTCCTTGCTAAGGATAGCACCAACAACATCATCAAACTTTAAAGTACTAGATCCAAAAACAGAGTTACTAATGGCCAACCATTCCAACTTTCTGGCAATGGGCACAAGAATAACATAGCTCTAACTTCATCATCAAAGTTTACCCCTACAGAACTTAACTGACTTGTAACAGTATTAAAATCATTTACATGGTTTGCAATATATCCACCTTCCGACATCTTCATATTAAATAGCTGTTTCATAAGAAATACCTTGTTTGAAGCCGAGGGTTTTTCATATAGTTTCGCCAACGCCTTAATCAAACCCTCTGTCATTGTTTCCTTCGAAATGTTGAAGGCGATCGACGCTGCAAGGCACAACCGTACTGTTCCGAGTGCCTTTCTATTGAGAAGGTTCCATTCTTCATCTGTCATACCAGTCGACATCTTTGTTTTTTCGCCCAATGGTAGGTACAGATTTTTTTAATACAGATAATCTTCCATCTGCATCTTTCACAGCGAGAAGTTTTGGCAGTTAAATTTCTCGATCCTAAACTTACCATCTTCCGCCATTGCTCCCACTCGAACGAGGAACCCTTCTTTCCTGTGAGTTTATCAACCAAATAAACTTAGCTCTGATACCAGTTGTTAGAAAATTATATATTACAGAGCAATGGAACACATAGAGTATTGCATAAATATAAACACAGAAAACACATAAAACTAGAGAGACACAGATATACGTGGTTCACCCAGTTTGGGCTACGTCCACCCCGAACAACTAGTCCTTCCTTTCTATTATCCAGCAAAACAAAGAGACACAACCTACAACATATCTGTTGTAATATCCTCTGTTTTCTCTCACAGTCTCACCTCTCTGTTTCTCGCTCAGAGAATACACATCTATTATACAGCCTCAATATAATGCCTTCATACAAAGAGAGGGATTTCCTTCTAGGGAAAAAAAGAAGTTCTGATGGGGAAGATTTCGCTAAAGCAATGAATGATCTATACGAGCAGGTGAAATCAAAGTTGCAGGACAACAGTCAGAAAAATAAACAGCAGGCAGATCTAAAGCGACGGGAAGTGTAGTTTAATGTGGGGGATGAAGTCCTTGCACACTTACGCAAAGAACATTTTCCTAAGGGCGCATATAATAAGCTGAAATTTAAGAAGATTGGCCCCTGTAAAATTTTGCGTAAATTCTCAGCCAATGCTTATGAAATACAGCTGCCACCGGATATAGGCATATCGCCTATTTTCAATGTGGCAGATCTGTTCCATATACTACCAACCCTGAAGATGACAATGTGGTACGGCCAGAATGGGACACCCAGGTTGAAGGCAGTTCTTGGATGAGGAAAATGCCTACGGTTCAACCCCATGAGATCGAGAAGATTCTCGACACACAGGTGGCCAAGCGAACTCACGGAAAGGAGTATCTGCGGTACCTTGTCAAGTGGAAGAACCGTCCCATTGAGGACAGTTCATGGCTCGACGCAGCACAGATATAGGAAGCAGGTTATTCTATGGAGGAGCTCATGGAATGGAGCCATGACTTTTTATTACCCCAAGAGCCTGATGCAAGAGCATGTAGCTGAAGGGGATCATCATGATAGAGGGTCATTTGATCTCTGTGAGGACTGAGGAGAAAATTTCAAGTGAACATTTTAATTTCATTTTTATTTTAATTTCTTAGTGATGTAGCATTTAGGAAGGTAAAGATAGAGTTAAAAGAACTGTTTTAGTTAACCGTTTTTATTATTATTATGTTATCTTTTACAAATTACAGCATTAGAAAATCAAACAGTTTTAGAAACTGAGAAAACCATCAAATGTAACTAACATTAGTTAAGAGAAAACTGTTTTTTTTCAAAATCATTAAAAAGACAACCAAATTTATTGTAATGGGTTCGATTTTGTAACAAGAAAGGAATAGAAATCTCTGAATACACAGAAGTTTACATTTGAAATCCCATAGTAGTCCATTTATAGTCCTTCAATATGAACCTAATACAGTGCAAGAAAGTTTTTTTTTTAATTCTACAGAGCATGTATATTTTTCTATCTGCATAAATTTAACATGCCTATAAACAACAAAACTTCTTAAGTGTCAAAGCTGGAGAATCTACAGAAGCCCAGATGGACATTGGAGCCTTAAAGCAAAAAGAGTGAAAGGAAGCTTTAACAACAAACAGATCCAAACATCGAAAATAGAACGAAACAACACATGTACTTCCTGAGCAACGAAACCTTTTTTTTATGCATAAAAAGAAACAATACAATCTCTGTCAATGTAAATTACAGTCCATACAGAATTTAACGTTGTCCAAGTACAACAAGTTCATAGTGGGAAAACGGGTTGAAAAACCCTAACATGTAAACCCTACAGCCACAAACATAAACTGTGACAATGCAAGGCCAGAGGCCTACAGTAACACTACGCAAAAGTAAAGTTAGAGATCTCTAAGCCTACAACCTAATCGGCCAATCTTAAGCCAATGACCATAGAAACAATTAAATAGATAGGGTTATCAGGGAGCGACCTTACCGGGTCTTGCTAGCACGCATAAGTTGGAAGCCAGGGTCTCCAAAGCTGTTTCTGCCTGAAAGCATTCACCAAAAATCGAGTGTGAGAGACATAATAAAGAAAGTTGTAGGAATGAAAAGACAGAGGGAGTCAGGGTTCGAAACTTACTAGAGAGGAGATAGATTTTTGAGGTCGTGGCCACTAGAGGATTCTCTACTCACAAGGAGCAGTTGTGTCAATTAACGAAGGGAAAAGCAGAGGTTAATCATAGCTTGGAGAAACGACTTGCCTTGTTGCTGTGGACAGAGTAGAAGGTATATAGAGGAGCTGAAAGCCTCCATAACAAGCACACTTTCCACAGAGTGACAAAGCTCATCAAGCGCGGAGACAGAGGAACAAAATAAGCACAGAACAACGAGCATACTTACCAACTGGCAGAGTAGAGCACGTAACTAGACCAAGGCCGAACAATAACATTGGTAGCAGCACATTCATACAGAGAAACCAACACCGGAGAGCAAACAATAGAAACCCTCGAGCCACCACAGAATGACGAACAAATGACCAAGTGAGTAGGGTTTGAGAGCATTAACCAAGGCGGGAGGGTGTTTTACGAGGTAGGGACACATGTCCATCATCCAACGGTACAAGCACAAACAATAAAGGCTAGAACCAAAATATCTATGCGAATCATTGTAATCACCCGTTGACTAAACTAATCGCACAATTAATCACCATTGAAATCATTACATTAAACATCACCCATTTTATATAGTTTGTTAAGGGTAAAGAGGGCCTGGACCCATCAAGTGGTATCAAAGCAGGAAATTAAAATTGCGAGGATAGACATGGAAGTTGGAAGACAAGGTTGTGGGAGAGGAGTGCGCAGAGCAGCAAATGAAGGACTGAGAGAGGAAATAAGGATCATGAGGGATGCAATGAACATTCTAGTTCAAAAACCTATCATTTACAACCAGAATGGCCAGGCCAATGAGGATTGTAGAGCTTTAAATTAAAGAGATGGTTAGAAGCAAAAAGATAAGAGACAAAGTTTAATAACTCTTGCATTTAATAATCTCAACTTTAGCCCTGTAGAAAGAATGGTGAAAGGAACACAAAAATGTGAGAGAATTTTTGGAAAAAGTGGAGCGTTTATTAAGAGATTTAAACCACAACACAAATATAATTTATGACAAACAACCATGTGGGTAAAT
The DNA here is from genome assembly GCA_000404065.3 of Pinus taeda. Lineage (NCBI taxonomy): Eukaryota > Viridiplantae > Streptophyta > Pinopsida > Pinales > Pinaceae > Pinus > Pinus taeda. The sequence continues at coordinate 17,622 of APFE030196782.1, forward strand.
TCATAGTTCTAATTTAAATAACCCTGCTGCTACGTATACTTATTCTAGTGGAAGAAAAATGAAATGATAAAATCATAGAAAGAATAATAACACTATAAATTGCCCAAAGTCAAAGCTTGAATAAAACTGACCTTTATTAACAAAATTTCTGAGAGACTTCATCAATACATTCATTTGGACTCCTCACCTTCGAACCTTTACAAAATGTTCAGTTCATACTTTTATTATCCCTTTAGAATTAATTGTTTTTGATGAATTACAAAATTAATTTTGTTAACAGTTATAAACTTGTCCCTTTCTAAACTATTTTAAAAGAGTGAAAATATAAATTACATTGATTTATTTAAAATAACTCATATTTTAAAGTTTAAATGATCCTCTTTATAAAATAGAGTTCGTCTCTTTTACATAGTTTATAAAATATGCTCATGGGGCTTTTTATCCAACATAAATAAACATATGTGCATGATCATGTTTTAAATGAAGGGTTGTGTGGGCCCCAGGTTCTGCTCATGCATACATTGAAAACCATAGATGGTTTTGTGGAAACCAGAAACAACCATGCAACACCTCCTTTGGCAGTTTCGAAAATGATAGGAGTACCCATTGCATTGCAGTTGGTTCGTTGATCCTTTGTATTGATAGTTTATGCAATATAGCTATGCGATGCCCCTTGTCTTGTTAAACTTTGTCAGGCCTAAGGGTTCCGCATACTGTCGATCTACGCATGTTTTGGGAGTGCAACATTGTGGGCCATTAATTTGTAGTCAAAATAAATTAGGTTTACCTATGTCACTTGTGATGAATTCCAACCAATAATAATTTCCATAACTACTAGCAATGAATTGTAGGGCTTAAACAAATTTTACAACAACCTTAACTAGGTGTTACTATTAAAAAATGGAAAGACAAACTGGAATGAAACTTACACACTAAAAACTAGGATCTCACAAGTGAGAAAGCTACACTTGGAGACTGCCCAAGCAGTATGCTCTATCCCATTAATCATTAAATAAAAAATATATAAGTTTACATTCAATTTAGGGAGATTAAAAACATATCCTAGAAAATAGGAACTAACTCTAATCTAGGACACACACACAACCGTGAAACAAAATTTCTACATTAATTTTCAACTCTCCCCCTTAATGGAGAAAGGATTCACTTGCACACCTAACATCTCCCTAAAACATTCAAATTTAGTCTTCCCAAGAGGCTTGGTGAAGATATTAGCAACATTTTCATAAGTGTTACATTATTCAATAAAAATTTCTTTGGACTAAACCTTTTCTCTAACAATATGAAATTGAGTATCTATATGTTTTGTGCTCTTATGAAAAACATAATTATTTCCCAGGTTGATTGAACTTTGGTTGTCACATTTGATCAATGTAGCATCCTTTTGTTCTTCTCCTACATCATGAAGGAGTCTTCTCAACCAAATCGCTTCACAAGTGGCTACACATACAACTTGATACTCTGCTTCTGCTGATGATAAAGATACAATACTCTGATTTTTACTACACCAAGAAATGACCTCGGACCCAATATTGAAAGCATACCCTGTTATAGCTATTTTATCATTCAGATCTCCAATCCAATCTGAATCTGAATATCTGGTAAGTTTAAAATCAAAAGAATCCGTATATTTAATGCCAAAATTTATAGTTCCTTAAAGATACCTTAAGGCAACTTTTCTTGTCACCCAATGATTTTGGAGAGGTTTTGTCATGAGCTGACTCACCACACTGACTGGATATGCTAAGTCAGGTCTGGTTGTAGCCAAATAAATCAAACTTCCAACTAGTTGTTTGTACAATGTAGCATCCACCTCTTTGGAAGCATCATCATTCTGAAATTTAACATTCTATTATATATGTAATGAAGCAACTTTACTCTAATCCATTATGAATTTCTTCAATAATTCCTTGACATACTTCCCTTGAGTAACAAAAGTCTGGCTAGAATCTCTCTAAACTTTAAGACCCAAAAAATAATGCAGTTCTACAAGGTCTTTCATTTCGAATACCTGTGACATCTGCACTTTAATTCATTCAACCAATTCATTAGAATTTCTAGTAACAATCAAATCATCAACGCATAAGGAAATCAACACAATCTGCCCCTTTAAATCAAATATGCTATAGAGATTTGGATCATCTTTACTTCTCTTATAACCATGTTGTAAGAATAAAGAGTCTATCTTTTCATACCAATATTTGGGAGCATGTTTCAATCCATACAATGACTTCTTTAATTTATAGATTGAGTTTCCCTACCCCTTTTTAATAAACCTTGCTTGTTAGGTCCCTATAATACTAGTGATTACCCCATTACTATTGTAGTTCTATCCCTTATTAATATTGTTATGCCCCTATTGTCCCCATATTGTTATTACTGTGCCCCTTAGAATCCCTCTATTGTTATTTTTGTGCCTTTATATTATTATTGTTAGGTCGGCTTGGTTATATTGTGACTCCTTAGACTCCTATATATAGAAATGAGGTTTTGTCATTTGAATCATCCAAGAATTGTTCATTTATGTAATGCAAAGGAGGTTTCCCCCTCGAAGAGACTGAATTCTAAGGCGTTAATCTATCTTTTCTATCTTTTTGTGAGCTGGTTTCATAACATTTTGTATCAGAGCTTTGAATTCTAGGGTTTCGCTGCTCCAAATAGGTCATCATGGAATTTTCATTATAACTTTTTCTTGCAACGTTTCAGATGCTACAAAAAAACCCATCTGAGAAGAAATTATTCTACATAGATTGTGACGAGGAGGAAGAAAAGGAACAAGAAATGTCAAAAGAAGAGGATATAATCCAGGAACAAACCCTAGATAAAGAAGTAATGAATCCAACCATCCCTTGTAATGCATTGGCTGGAATTACCACTCCTCAAACTATTAAGATAGGACATATCAAGAAAAAAAAGGTAATATTTATTCATTGTAAGATAGCAAAAGAATTGAATTGCTTCCTATATCAAGCACCAGAGTGTCAAGTAATGGTTGCAAGTGGAGGAACGATAAATTTCTCTGGAAAGTGCCATAATATCAAGCTATCTATGGGAGAATATGTATTGAGTAGCCCAATGCTTTCCATTCCATTGGGAGGTGCTGATGTTGTACTAGGAGTCCAATGGCTACAATCCTTGGGCACAATAGTTTTTAATTTTCAAGAACCTTTCATGAAATTTTCTGTAGAAGGAAAGGAAGTTGAATTAAGGGGTATTGCAAGGAAACTGGGAAAGATAATTAGCTCTAACGGTATGACAAAGCTTCTAAAAAAGGAACAAAGAGGTGTAATTGCACAATTATGTTCGCTAGATGTTTCCACATTGGAATCATCTATTTCTCCAGATCTCCAAAAAGTCCTGGACAATCATTCCAAGGTATTTGAGACTCCCAAAGGTCTCCCACCTATTCGTGATCATGATCATGCTATTCATCTGATTCCAGGAAGTGTTCCTCCAAACATCAGGCCGTACAGATATCCCTATGCCCAAAAGAGTGAAATTGAACGTATGGTTGCAGAAATGCTAGAGGCTGGTATATTTCAACCTAGTCTAAGTTCTTTATCTGCTTCAGTAGTATTGGTGCACAAGAAGGATGGATCATGGCGCATGTGTCCGGATTATAGGGAGCTCAACAAGCTCACTATTAAAGATAAGTTTCCATTCCTGTCATTGATGAATTACTGGATGAATTGCATGGATCAATTTACTTCACCAAGTTGGATCTTCGTTCAGGATATCATCAAATCAGAATGAAGACTGAAAGACGACTTTGAAAACAACCATTTTAAGACTCATGAGGGTCGTTATGAATTTTTTGGT
>APFE030196787.1:0-12777 GCA_000404065.3 Pinus taeda
TGAATATCTTAAGATCTGATCTATTGGGGTCTCGGTTCTTAAAAGATTGATTTATAAAGGAGAAGTCAGAAGCGAATTGGCGAAGGGTGATCTCTTGAGCACAAGTTCAGATCTGAGCATCTGAGGTTATTTCAGCCCTAGTCCAAGGTACGCAGAGGCGCCGAAGGTTCAGTGCGTAGGTACGCAGAAGCACCGAAGGCTACGTGCGTGGGTACGTAGAGGCACCGAAGGCTCTGTGCGTGGGTACGCAGAAGCGCCGAAGGCCCAGTGCGTAGGTACGCAGGGCAATAGTGGTTCAAGTGCGTGCTTTCTGTAGCAGCACGCGGCGCGATTATTTTTCTGAGTGCGTACTTTCTGAGAAGTACGCGGCGCGATAGTGTCCTTGAGTGCGTACTGTACGCTGTTCAGTGAAAGGAGCAGTGCGTGGCCACGCTGTCCAGCAGAAGGAGCTCTGCGGGTATACGCAGAGAGGCAGAAGGTGAAGTGCGTAGCAACGCAGGCCAGTAAAAAGGAAAACCGCGTATCTGTGTTAAGATCTTCTGATTGGTTGAATTTTTCTGTTGATAAGGTGTTCTGGGTTCTGTTCTGTTATCGTTGATCTGGTTATTGCAGCTTACTGTATAATTTACATGTACTTGATGATCATTTGATGTATATGGATCCAGTTTGAAAATTTATGAAAAGTGGTCCTTGAAAAGAAGTAGGGGGTTGTAGCTCCCTTTCAGGAGAGACTGGAAAACGAGAGAGAGTTGTAGCTCTCAGCAGGTTGCAGCCTGCGTACTGGTAAAGGACTGCACCAGTACAAGAACATTGTAAAAGGAGTTTCTAATTTGAAAGAAGATAGAGACATATTGCAGCAGGTGGTTTTCACCCACATTGGGTTTCCACCTTATATCTGGTGTTCTTTGATGTGACTGTCTGGTTTTCTTGTTCATGCTCATTATTTATGGTATTGATATGCAAAAATAATTCAAAGTATAAATAAGAAAGATTTTGAAAAAGAATTAGATAATACTGATTCACCCCCCCTCTCAGTATTATTGTCAACACCTATGTCAACTCTTCATCGCCAATCTTGATTAGATTAGATTTTCCAAATGAAACATTAGTAGTATATATTTCCTCCTCATCAATGAATATGCCAACAAGAAATACATCAAAGAAACATATCAACAGTAGCAATAATATAGCGTTTTTCAATGAGGTATCGATAGTAGCTCATACATACATCATGGATAAACACCCTCTCATACATTGCTAAGCAGTATATAGGCACCCTTAACAAACTGAGAAATTCATGTAACAAATCAATGTCAGAACCATAATGCCAAACATGAATTGTTGGAATCATATGAGAAGCTCCCCTTGAATCTGTGCCACTCCTTCATCACCACAAAAAAAATATGTGATTTTCTAAGGTAAGAACAATGTACATACATGATTGTCCTTCATATGAAACATGTATACAATATAAAATTATATTTTTGTCTCAAAATCAAGTAGCCACAACTCCCCCTGAATATGTCATATATTTTCCTTAACACAACAACTTTAGGAGATGTAGGATTAGTATCATAAATCATCACCAAAATAATAATCTAGGAAATTATAAAATTATCATCAAGGTTGAACTAGTAAAATATCACAAATGCATAGCTCCCCCTAAGATCATGCACAATTGATCATGTGGACTTAATAATCATCAAGTTCCTTTGTTGTTATCATCTTCTTTCCATGAGGCTATGCACCTCACATTTACTTTTGCAGTCCCTATTAGAAATATGCATTAAGTATAATAGATGGTAGTAGGGACTGTCTTCTCTACGTCTATGGTTGTTTCTTCTTCTTCCTCCAAATATTATTATTTTTTTTAGATGGATTGATAATTCTAGTCCTCCTACAATTCTTTTCCATGTGTCCAAAATTGTGACACTCATAACACCTCTTGTAATAAGAAGCTTGTTTTGCTCCACTCCATCTACTAGATTTGCAATAAGTGGCCTTATAACCAAACAAGTTACAAGTAAAACAATATCCATTAAATCTTCTCTTATACCTGAGGACTGATCTTGTCTCTAATATTGATTGCTTTCTTTCTGGTGGGTGACTTTATTCATTTTGATTTTGATGGGTCTTATTAAGGTCTTTGTCATTTCCTTATAGATTTGAAATCTTGTGGTTGTATCTAAGACCTGTCTTAATTAGAGGAGAGAATTTTTCATTAAAAATATTCTCTAATGATACATATTCCTTTACCCATTTGATATTTCAATATGATTCGGAGTTTTTTTTTCTTGTAATCATCCTTTAGGGTCACGATTTCTGATTCTAACTCCTCACAGTGGCTCTCTTTCTCTTGAAGTTGTTTCATCAATACATCTCTCTTCCTTTAGCTACATCTAAATGAGTCTTTAACAAGTTTATTTCTTTAGCAATAATACTTTCTTTTGTTTCCAGATCTTTCTTTACATTCCTGAGTCTATCAATTTCTTTCAATGCATTCATTAATTGATTTGTTTCACAATTATGTAGTTCACTAGCCAACTGATCTTCAAGGCCAAAAACAATTTTGTAACTAGTGTTAGAGTCTAAATATCCTCTACCTGATCATCTCACGTGTCTTCATTAGAATAGAAACTTTTATTTGTAGAAAAATTCATTGTGACATTCTTGGATACATTATTTTCTTTTTCTTCCTTATTTTACTTATAAGGACATTTAGCATCATAGTGACCAACTCTTCCACAAGCAAAAAATTTAAAATGAAGTTTACCTTTCAATTTGTCAGCTCCTACTAGCAACTTCATAACAAAGTATGCAACTTATTCATATAAAATGTAGTTGGCATCTATAGGCTCTTCCTTTTCTTTTCCTTTGCACGTAGCTTTGAAGGAAGCTTCTCTAATTTCTTATGTGTCCCCTTTTATTCTCATTTCGTAGGCTGTCAGAATTCCATCGATTCTTTCTAAAGATAACTAATTAAAATCATGCATTTCCTTAATAGTTGAAACTTTTGCATTGAACTTAGAGATTGTGGATCTCAATATCTTTTCAACAATCATAGCATCTTCAATATTATCACTAAGACCCTTCTTAGTGTTTACAATTTTTTCTAATCTAAGGAAAAAGTATGCAATACTTTCATCTTCATGCTTTTCGAGAGACTCAAATTGCATTCTATAAGACCGTAACTTAGCATTTCTTACATTCATATCACCTTCATAGTTATTGACTAGTATTTCCCACATTACTTTTGCGGTGTTGAGTTGCATCACTTTCACAAACTCAAATTCTGCAAGTTTTAGAAAGGCATTGGATACCTTAGCATTACTCTCATATTGTTTCTTTCCTACCTCATCAATAGGAATGGATCTGAGATATTGATATCCCATTTCAACTGTTGCCCATACATTCCCTCTAAGAGACTACAAATATGATACATTATGATCTTCCAAAATAAAAAGTTTGTTCCATTAAACAAAGGTGGCTTGGTAGAAAATATTCCATCTTGTGAACTCATTTATGTTGGATATACCTTCTAGAAATCACTCTAATTTTGAAGGCCTTGCACTTTGATACCAATTTTTAAAATACTAAGAGAGCGGCGTGTGTTTCATTTCAATTAATTTTTAATTGCATATTCAAAAAACTATAAGTGACTTTCCTTCAGACAATCTGCATGTGTATGCTACTTTAATGAATGCAAAATCTTATGTAGGTTACTTATCTTTTCACAATGTTCATCAATTATTAACTTAGTTAGCATAATAACAATGTATGATAAGCAACATGTGATAAATTCAAAGAGAAACATGTTAATAGATAGCACACAAGGACACCAAAGTTTTAGGTGGAAACCCAATTCGGGAGAAAACCACCGTTGTTGTCGTATTTTTATTCTTTCTTATTATAAAGAAAATATTTTAATGTTATATTGGTGTGAACTTTACCAGTACGCAGGATCCTACCTATGGGAGGCCCACCACCTCTAGTTTCTCCATCTCCAACTAGAAGGAAGCTACTACAACCTGATCAAGTCTACCAACTACCACTGAAAGGGATCCCATAATCCCTCTCCAAAGGCTCCAAATCTCAACACCTCTGAGGACCATATTTCAAAATATTTCACACTGGATCCACCCGATTCAAACACATATCAAAACCTTCAAGCCACATTTCATCAAATTTTCAAATTAGATCCACAACCAACAATATGCTCAAAAAAAAATAGTTGAATATCAAGAAACTAATATCCTCTCTAGAACCAAATACTAATCAAAATAATATTATCAAACTGTATAACTGAATACCAAGATATCAACCACCCTTTTGCAACCAATTCACTAATATACTAGGCCAAATCTCAACAACATTAACCAAGTCAAATTCTTTTCTTATCAACCAAGTCAAACCTTGTCCAATATCAAGTCAAACTTTTTCTAATCAACACTACCAAATTCTAACCTTAGACTCATCCATGAAACCATTATCACACTATGAAAAATCACTATTAGCAACAAAAACAAAGTAACATCATCATTAGGAAACCATGAGGACAATAACATTAGCTTCAATAAAATACAAACAAAAACATTAGGTTCATAAGCCCTTCTCCTTTGCCCTACATATAACCTATTAAACAACCTTTTCCATACAAAACATTGTCCATCAGAATATATATGTGACTGTAATTTAAGAAACTCATGTATGTATGTGGTTCCTATGCAGAATAATAACGTACATATCTCAATTCGTTATTCTCAAACCCTCAAAGAAAACCATACACCAAAATGACCTCATCAAAGTCTGGCATTCATAAACTAACAGCAGTGATGACCATATTCAATAACAAGCAACAATATAAATCAAGGTTCATTTACTCAAATAATGTATACGATTGTTCAAAAGAAAATCTGCATATGTACGTGTTATTCAGGAATACAATTAGCGTATAGATCTTAGAAATTAGTCATTATTCCTCTCTACAAACATAATCTCTGCCCTAATAAAACAACAATGTCTATCAAAAAATTATGCATACTACTCTGTTTCACAAGTCTTTGCACACACTTTCAAATAAACACACTGATCTCTGCAACAAAAACATCAATGACAACATTACACATGCAGCAAATCAACCAAATGTTAGTTTGTACAACACCTCCTTGGTCTGCAACACATAGTGAACTCTTTGATCCCTGCATTCATAATCATATTTGTACTGAAACATACTTTTATAGAATCAAGCCTTTAGATATAATCCTGCAAGTAAATGACTTCTCATATTAGAGGTGAGACCAAACAATAGTTAATTCTATCAAATCTATCATATCTAGGCCTCCTCCTTACGCCCTGGTGCAAACCTGTATGAGACAAATCACAAGCAACACTACAAATGCACACTCTATGTTTCAATCTCCTTCAACTTTTATAACCTTTTTGTCTTGCTAATACCATAGGAAAATCCCTTGGATTTGTTTATAGTAATAGCTAATGGAATCAAATAGACGTTGTCGCATCAAAATCTTAGGAGATTACCATGGGAAATGCTCATGGTTTTTCATTTTCCATGAGTAGGGTCATGTTTACAACTCTTATTCATGAAACCTATGTATATAAGAGACTTTATCTCACAGGAATAACGTATGGTTTTTCAAACTTCAAATTCTTCAATCTTCTTTAAAGTAAACTTGTGACTAGGCTTCCAATGCCCTCCTCATCCTTTGTAAACACTTGATCAAGAATTCATATCATCTGCAAATCTATGTATACATCAAGAATCATAATCCATCCATCACCGGACTAGGCTCATCAATTATTCACTGAGACATGACAAGTTGACATCCATGTTGACATCAAGGACAACACATTAGCCATAATGCCAACCACAACACATCTTCCCAACATTTATTCAAAGTGGAAGATAAGGAAGATATTGATCCCTATGAAGGAGAGGTTGATGTTGTCTAAGATGAATTACACTTTGAAGTAACTAGAAGTTTACTTCAATATCCATAAATTAAGTGAAGATAATTAAATATAATTTTCCTAATTGAAGCTAGAAGCACATGACTAGAGTTGGTGGAAATCTTATAAAAAGGCCTACAGAAATTGTTTCTAACAATGGACCACAGTTTATTTCTAATCTAGTACAGGATGTGATGGAGAAATACAGAATTCGGCACATGAAATCTACACCATACCACTTGCAATAAAATGGCCAAGTGGAATCCACAAACAAGGTAATTGAGTCCATCCTCACCAAGATAGCGAACATGCATAGGAAGGATTGGGTTAGCAGATTACCGGAAGCTTTATGGGCATATTGGACCACTTGGAGGAACAGAATAGGACATACACCATATGATATGGTGTACAGGAAACAAGTCCTTTTGCTAATAGAGTTCCAGATCAAAACCTTCAGGACTATAGTTCAATTGGGGGTAGATCTCTAAGAGGCACATCAGTAGCATCTACTATAGTTAAATGAGTTAGATTGATCTGGATCTTGGGGGGAGGCCCCCAAGATCTAAAAAATTGAAATTGAAATGGATCTTGGGGGGAGAGACCCCCAAGATTTGAACACTTGAATTACCAGAAGAAAAAGAGGAGAATGCCCAATAAACAAAACTACAAAGAAACTTTTTATTAAAATCGATAATAATTGTAAAGGCTACATTGTGGCGGAAAATCCGTCCTTTTACAAAATGTGACTTGTTACTTATAGTATTTTTCCGTTACAATACCACAGGTCAATTCCATGGGTGAATGAATACCATGGGTGGATGTTATAATACCATGAGCGGATGCCATTTAGAATACCATGGGTAAATTCCATGGGTCGATGAATAATATGGGTGGATGAGTACCACGGGTTGATGCCATTTTCCATTTGGATCATAGATGATTTTAGACAGGATGTTGTTCAATAGAATATATTAGTTCAACAACAACACAAGAAGTGGCACGACAAGTCCATCAAGAATAAGCAATTCCAGCCAAGTGATTGGATACTCCTTTAGGACTCCACATTTAAACATTTAAGGGTAAATTCCACACACGTTGGATGGGACCTTATGAAGTGGTGAAATTTTTTGAAAATTGAGCAGTAGAAATCAAAACTATTGATGGGCAAGATTCAATATTCCTTGTGAATGAGCATAGGCTTAAGGTATATTTTCAACTCCCCGCAAAGGAAGATTTTATGCAGCAAGTACAACAACAATCGGAATTGAAAATGGTAGGTGGCCATGCCAACCTATTACAAATGATTCTTTCTTTTCCTGAAATTAAAATGAAAAAATGACGAAAAATGACAAAAAAACAAAAAACAACAACAAAGAAATTTGTTTTCCTGTGGTTGTGCAAATCAGTTTACTAACATGATTGTAGAGGGATTAACCTAAAAACCAACTTACATGCAGGAAGATCAAATTCCAATAAAATGGGAATGTTGTTTGATCTTTAGATGTGATAACTATCACCAAGAAGGGGTAGGTTCAAGTGCGGGAACCAAGCCCTTATCCAAGTTTGGGATAGCTGGCATGGAAACTTTTATTCAAGAAACAGTCAATTCTCGTTGCATTTATTTTTCGATTCAAAACTATTCAGGTAAAATTCTTCCCGTCTTCTATTCCCATTTTCGTAAAATTCCCTCTATTTTATTCTTTTTATCCCATAAAGTTTACCACCCCTTTCTTCACATGGAAACTGTCCCTATCTGATTTCATTCTTCCCTCTTTTTCCCCTGAAATTTTTTTCCTGGATCCATTTTTTGATATGTCCCTCTTGGTAATCTCACTCTTGAATTCCCTGTCATAATTTCCTTCCCATTCTAAAAGTTTACCCCCTTTCCCACTTCTTTTCTCCCTCATGGATCATATTACCAAATTTGATTCAAGCTTATGAAGCAAATCAAAATGAATGTATTGTTACAGAAAAGCTAGTGAATAAGCCTCCTTTATGATTTAGCAAATACTTTAGAATCTAACCTAAGAATTTTATCAGAAATATTTTGGCCACAATATCCCTGGTGCAGGTATATGTGTTTAGTGCAGGAATGTTTAGTGCAAGAATGTTCAGTGCAGGAATGTTCGGTGCAAGACGGTTCAACTGCAGAAATGTTCAGTGAAAGAATTTTTAGTGTAGGAATGTTCAATGTAGGATTATTCGAGTGTAAAAATGTTCAGTATAGGAATCTGCACTGCTGAGTACTCCCGAGTACAAAACTACATGTCATGGTGCAGGAACAATGGCATTTAGTGCAAAAAGTTGTAATATGGTGTAGGAATACTTGGTGCAAGAATGCGCATCTGGAAAGTTTATTCTTATTTTACGAAAATCGTGTGTAGGTAGAATGACTGCACCACTTCCAGATTGATAGCATTCAATATTTTTTTATTATGATTAAGCTTTGTTTTATCATCTGCTAAAATAGGAAGGAAATATTTTAAGTATAGGGATGGTTAAGTTATGAAATCTTGTTTTTTAAAAGGTACCATGTACACCTTGTGTGAAATAATGAAGTGATTGCGGGATGTGTACGATTTATCCCATCATCCCACACTTACCTTTTTAGAAACAATCTCATTACCTATTAATGACGACCCGACCTCATACCATACCACGCATTATTGTCATATTAATCATGGCACCTTAACCACCACCTTCATTAATGATCATCTATGCTTGTACCACGACCTATCCATATCGCATTTGTCCTAAGGTCTACATTTAATGATGGAGCGTGACCGTTAGGAGGTGGCCAATATAGTGGTGATCGGATAGCTCAGCTATTACAAGGTTCCTTCTAGGCAAAGCTCCTAAATCCTAATCGTGTGATCTTTCTAAAATGTTTTAGATAGATTTCAGTGAATTGAGGATGCCACCCGTGAGAATTGAACCATGTTATGTGAAAGAGTTAGAGAAAATGGTCGTATACCAGAAAAGTCTTCCACTGTTGTAGGAATCTAGGTTCCTCCTATTTCTACCAAAATTTAATGGTTTTGACTCGGCCGTGGTGTTAGAGTTTGCTCGGACCTTTGATGGGAGCCGAGCAAAGGTAGGATCAATAGAATTTGAAGTAACTGAACAATTTATATCACAAGCCATGGGATTACCAGCAGATGGTGAGTAGTGGTTTAAAAAGGAGAAGACCGAGAAGAAAACGTGGCATTGGTTTGTGGTCAACAAAAAACAAAAATTGGATTGGAAGAAAGGACTGTCATACAACGCCATGCAAGGAAAATGGAAAGATCTGCTGTACATATTACAGAAGTTCCTCACCTGCAATGGTCACTACTCATTGACCTTCTTGTATCATATTCTACTATTGGTACATTTCAAGTTGGGTAAGCTTATCAATTTCCCCTATCTTCTGCTAAGAAGTTTGGAGAAAATGTCAAAAGTTCAGAGAGGTAAGATGAGCCAAGTCACATGCATGTTATACCATCATGGGTTGATTGCAATTTTAGTTGAGAAGGAATTGGAGGTCAAGAATATGACCTGGGAAGTATTTTTGAATTAGTTACAGAAAACAGGGGTGGAGAAATCCTCCAGCAAGAAGAGTGCAAGAAAAAAGGGGAAGCCTAAAACCCTAACCTCGCACCCTACCAAGATTAAGAACAGAGAAGAGTTAGTGCAGGTAGAGGAGCGAAACCTCGTTGTTGAAACCCTATCTACAATGGGAACTCACAGCTAACTTGTTCTCCAGTCTTGGAACCCGTTGTGCTATACAACAACACCCCCCCCCCCCATTTCAAATTTTTAATGTTAGTATAAAGATGCTAAATAATAAATAGGTCCCCTTTAGGATATAAAAAGCAATAAAAACTTTTGAGTAAAATATATTTTCCATACTTTTCATATAAAAGTTTCTTTATGAGTGTTTGGAATCACTCATCGCAAATCACAATTGCTTAAGAGCAATGAACATTCGTTTGAAAAGTTGTGATGTGATCAAAGCCATCACAAATTCCTTATCGCAAAGTTTTAAATTGAAAAATCCATTTATAAACATGCGATGTGATATAACTATCACATTTCGCATATCAGTAATTCTGAGGAATAAGTTAGGGATTTCCATTGAAACCTTGCAATGCGATATTGCAATCGCATATCGCATCTTGCCAATCCTTAGGAAAATGTTGAGACGATTCCGTTGAAACTTTGCGATGTGATGTGACTATCACAATCGCATATCACATATTGCGCTCCCAATAGAAATAAGTGTCATATACTATGTGCACTCGCGATATAAAGCTAAACCAAGTATAAAGAAAAACATGATTCACCAAGTTTAAAACCAACCCGCCAACTCTACATGCTAGCTCATTACTCATCGCAATCGCAACAATACAAGGAATTCTTTCGGACATAGTGCTCGTAACTCCCGATTTGCGATATGTGATGGCTCTACACATATTAAAATAATACAATTGCTAATCACAAAATTGCAGAGTTGTGACACATGTTCTAAAAGGACCATTGGAAAACTTGCGATGCGGCATATATTAATTTGGCATTAAAGTTCACATTATGAGGATACGATAATGCATTTAGAGGCAGTTATGGTTACAATCCTTTAAGGATTTCATCCTTTGTGACTATGTACTCTCTTTTTATGCGCATAACTGCTTTTAGTTTGTAATTAGTATTATTGGTTCCTCTCAGAGTTTTTCGCCTATCACTCTCCTCTTTCTCATTTTGCAATGTAAATCCAGAATCACGCAGGTAGTTAATATGTCTAAGAGAACTTGAAAGGCAAAGGTTCCCCTTACAGTGGAAGAAGGACAAGGAAAATTGGCATTAATCTCAGATACCACCTGTCTAGGCTTTGGCAAGACCTCGTGGGAAGGCATATATACTTTGCTTGAAAATGAAGATCTGAAAGAGATAGAGGAAGAAGCAACAACTGATGGAACTGATAAATCAGAAAACATGCTCAATTATTTAGCCATCTCTTTGCTCCATCAAATAGCATCCCATGCAAAGATTTTACCATATAATGATATAGTAAGATGGGTAATTGAGAGCATTAACATAACGGATAGAGATTTCTTCACAGCTAATGGAAGGATGTTTGGATCCTTCAAACCAGAAGATGTCAAGAGAATGTATCACCTGCCAGATCCCCAGCGACACTACAACAAAGCATTCCTGGAAGCTTTCACCAAGGAGAATGACATTGAATCAGGCCCTATCAAGCAATGGAGACATTTTCCTAACAAGCACAAACATGAATCATTTGGTATGTATATCGTGGACTCCTTGGCATCTCCATATTGTTATGTTGTTGCTATGATGTGTAGACTCTTCGGAAGCCCCAATTCTGCTAGATTTTCTATTGAGATGGTTCCATTGATAGAAGCAACAATAAACTCCTTTGTCATGGATTGGGAAACTATCCTATTGGACAAAATAACTAGTCAAATACTGGATTATAGAAAGAACAGATTTGTCACTACCCGAGTCGTGCCCCCATTCCATATGAGTGCTTACATAGTTGACACAATTTGTTTTAATTCCGACTTTCCGATACTAGGTTGGAAATGGACTGTTCAGGACCCAACCCCAATTCATATTTACCATAAGTACTTTTGGAAGTCTGAATACAAGTATCATTTATACAAGATTTTCCATGGTTTTATTTTACCTGTCCATCAAGCCATCTTTAATAAACCTGCTCTTTCGCTGTCTGATGAGGCTAGCATTGATTTAACCTCAATCAATAGTTGGTTCAAGGAAGAGATGTTTACCTATGTTAGGGTTTTTTGTAGTATTACAGATCCTCATGTCCTTCCACTTTACATTCCAAATAAGCTTTTAGCCAGGGAGAAGGTAGCCTACCAGATAGTAGAAAAATGGATGACTAGAAATCTTAAATACTCAAAGAAGCAGTTGTCGCCTGTCTTTCCTCTTCACTGCAGCAATTACTCATTACATGATTTTAAACATGCGAGAAAGAAGTAGACAAGAAAAAGGATCTGAGTCTAGCCATTATCCCTAAAAGACAATATGACCCAAAGAAGCTTGCTTTCAATTTCACCACTCAGATGAAAGTTAATAAATTATTGCATGAGGAAGATGAGTTTGATGACTTGTTTGATTCAGCAGAATTATTCTCAATAGTAAGTCATTTGGAAAAATTCAAATTGAGTGCTAAGAAAATGGGAAAAATCATTGAATACAGGACACAGAGGTTACTGACAATACCTCTGGATTTGTTAAGTACTGTGTTAGAAATTATATATTACAGAGCAATGGAACACATAGAATATTTCATAAATATAAACACAGAAAATGCATAAAACCAGAGAGACATAGATATACGTGGTTCACCCAGTTTGGGCTATGTCCCTCCCGAATAGCTAGTCTTTCCTTTCTATTATCCAACAAAATGAAGAGACACAACCTACAGCAGAACCGTTGTAATATCCTCTATTTCTCTCTCACAGTCTCTCCTCTCTGTTTCTCACTCGGAGAATACACATCTATCACACAACCTCAATACAATGCCCTCAAACAAAGAGAGGGGTTACCTTCTAGGGAAAAAAACCCTAAACTAAACATAAGTTCTACCATTAGATCATCCACCTAACGAACGGCCCAGATTGACTAGAAATTATTATACTTTACAAGGCAATTTTACATCTACTTTTAGCTTTGGGGACGCTGTCCCCAAAACCCCCGTCGAGGGACCACTGGTCCCCGGACCCCCCAGCCGGGGGGGATTAGCCCCCCCCGGACCCCTGCAGGGGGGACAAGTCCCCCCCTACA
>APFE030196787.1:16215-35085 GCA_000404065.3 Pinus taeda
TCTGATCTAAGACACTTCAATTTCTTTCCTGTCTCAATCTCAACCAAAGCTTTCCATTTCTTGAAAGTATCAAATACATCAGATTTATTCTTAATACAATAAATCCAGTTTTTCTAGTTGCATCATCAATAAAAGTAACATAATAACGAGAGCCACCGAGAGATGATACCTGAGCAGGTCCCCATACATCTGTATGCACAAGCTCCAATTTTTCATTCTTCTTTTCTTTCCCAACTCTGAGAAATCTGACTCTCTTCTGTTTTCCATAAAATGCAATTCTCACAGAAGTCCAAATCAACATTCTTCAAACCCGGCAACAAATTCCTTGAGTGAAGAATCTTCATCCCTTTTCACTCATGTGTCCGAGCCTATGATGCCATAATGTTGCATTTGCTCCTTTGGAAGTTAAAGCATTAATAGAGTTAGAAATACCATTGCATAAATACAATGTACCAACCTTTTCGCCTTGTGCTATTACTAGGGCTCCTTTGGTGATCTTCCAAGCTTTATCTGTTAAAGTTGTCACATAACCTTCACCGCCTAACTGCCCTGTTGAAACCAGATTTTTCTTCAGATCTGGAACATACCTTACCTCCTTTAATAGCCATTGGTTTCCATTCCACTGTTTTACAAGAACCTTACCCATTCCAACAATTTTACAGGGTTTATCATCACCCAAACGGACTTGTCCAAAATCTCCTTGAACATAGTCATGAAAATATTTCTTATCGGGTGTGGCATGGAATGAGGCCCCTAAATCTACCACCCAGGAATCAGTAATATATTCGGAAGAAAGAATCAAAGCATCTTGTAACACCTCATCTGTCAAATTTGCTTCATGATTTTTTTCTTGTTGTGCATCTCCTTCTTTTCCCTTCCGAGATCTACAGTCTTTCTTTAGGTGTCCTTTCTTTCCGTATTTCCAGCACATTATCCCTAATTTGGACTTGGATCTGTCTTTCCTTCATTTAGTGCAATATCCATAGCTCTTTCCTCTTTCCATTCTTCTTCCCCTTGAATCTGCACTCAAATCATTACCCGATGTCTCACCGAAGCTTTTATGTCGCATTTCCTCGCTAAGGATAGCACCGACAACATCATCAAACTTTAAAGTACTAGATCTAGAAACAGAGTTACTAATGGACATTACTAAACCATTCCAACCTTCTGGAAATGAGCACAAGAATAACAAATCTCTAACTTCATCATCAAAGTTTACCCCTACAGAACTTAACTGACTTGTAACAATATTAAAATCATTTAAATGGTCTGCAACATATCCACCTTCTGACATCTTCATATTAAATAACCGTTTCATAAAGAAATACCTTGTTTGAGGCCAAGAGTTTTTCATATACTTTCGCCAATGCCTTAATCAAACCCTCTATCATTGTTTCCATCGAAATGTTGAAGGTGACCGACGCTGCGAGGCAGAACCGTACTGTTCGGAGTGCCTTTCTATTGAGAAGGTTCCATTCTTCATCTATCATACCTGTCGGCATCTTTGTTTTTCCTCCCAATGGTAGGTATAGATCTTTCTGATATAGATAATCTTCCATCTGCATCTTCCATAGCGAGAATTTTTGGCCATTAAATTTCTCGACCCTAAACATACCATCTTCCACCATTGCTCCCACTCAAACCAGGAACCCTTCTTTGATGCGCGTTTATCAGCCAAATAGACCTTTGGCTCTGATACCAATTGTTAGAAAATTATATATTACAGAGCAATGGAACACATAGAATATTTCATAAGTATAAATGCATAAAACCAGAGAGACACATATATACATGGTTCACTCAGTTTGGGCTATGTCCACCCCAAATAGCTAGTCCTTCCTTTCTATTATCCAGCAAAATGAAGAGACACAACCTACAGCAGATCCGTTGTAATATCCTCTATTTCTCTCTCACAGTCTCACTTATCTGTTTCTCGCTCGGAGAATACACATCTATTAAACAGCCTCAATACAATGCCCTCATACAAAGAGAGGGGTTGCCTTCTAGGGAAAAAACCCTAAACTAAACATAAGTTCTACTGTCATATCATCCACCTAATGAACGGCCCAAATTAACTAAAAACTATTATACTTTTACAAGGCAATTTTACATTTGTTTTTAGCTTCGGGGGTGCTGCCCCCGAAACCCCCGCTGGGGGACTGCTGGCGCTTGGACACCGACAGGGGGGGGACAAGTCCCCCCCCCCCCCCCACCCCCACACACCCCCCACGTTGAGGGGTGTACAAAATTCCTGGGGCATACATCCGATTGAAACAAAGACCTCTAAATAATCATGCTCCACACCCAACATACTACACCAAACATTCAGCAGGTGGAACACAGAGGAGAGCAGGTAATTGAGAAGGTTTCTAAATAATTTGAGACAAGTGATAAGGCCAGTGAACAACTAAATACTGATGTTCACATTGATCCCATATTGATTAAAGAGTGGGAGAAATTTGATCAACAGATCAAAAGTCAAAATGATCCTCAAAAAATTATCACATCTGCACCTCCTGAAACACAATAGCCATTATTCCTTATATTGTGATTGAAGAGAACTCCAGCAAAGAAACAGCTAGAAAAGAGATATAAATAATCCTTGAAAATCCTTCAGGGGAGATTACATTGAATATTGAGGAGATTCCATCCTTGGATGTGTTTTACAGCCTAAAACACATGACTATAGTCAAGAGGTAGAGGAAAAAGAGGAAAATAGATCAAACATCATCCATAGCTCCTCAATCTGAATTTATGAATGTCATATGGAAAGGTTCAGAGGTCAATCCTTGTAAGGATTTGACTAATTTATCTCAATTTGCAGGCGCATACATAGCTACTACAATTGATAAGGCAACTAAAGTGAATCAATTGATCAAAGAAAAGGATCAAAAGGTTAATCATCTTGAAGAATAGTTGGCAGCAGAGCAGCAAAAGGTTAATCGGCTTGAGGAATAGTTAACAATAGAGAAACAGAGGAATGAGCAACTCGAAGAACAATTAAATCTAGAAAAGCCGAAAATTGACCAGCAGGCCATTCAAAGACAACACCAGTTGTCTCAAGAGCTCAAGTAGCTTAAAATTACACATCAACAAGAGATTAAGTATAAATAAGAGCAAATCACATAGCTACAATTCGCCTTGGGCCAATTCAAATATTATCCCAAGGTTGAAGAGTTCAAAAAGGAAGCCTTAGAGGCAAATAAGGTTTTATCTCAATCGCTAAATCTACTCTACCAGAAGATATGTTTTATTGATCCATTATGCGTCATAACGACATCCCTGATTGACCAAGTAGTTAATACCAGGTTAGAATTTGAAGATGCAGATGATAAAGTCACAAATTTTCTCTCCTGGCAAAGCACAGAAGATGGAAGAGCTACTAACTTACCTAAAATTGAAGAGTCTCATGAAGAGATATTGTTTTCGAAATGGGAAACACAGTTGATAAAAGAAAAAAGAGCTACCTCCACGGTGAGGGCTATAATGAATAATGTTATTGAGTTGGTAAATGATAACTTATATGGTGCCAATTTAATTTCTAATTGTTCCCCGAGAAAACTTCCGAAGGTGAAAGTTTTAGAGAAGCAATGGAAGCAAGATTTGGACACAAAGGAAGAGTGGCTCAACATAATACAAGGTCTTAACTGGGATGCGCATTGGTCCTTTATGGTCAAGCTGCACAGCCAATAGATGACTATCAAGTGCCTTGTTGATGCCATTGATCGCATGATGCCCGAGCTCTCACATGCCACACATGTAGGACAGTTACACTCCAAGATGAGTCATCCTCTAGAGATCCAAAGCATGCTCTCAATTTGTTGGTTAAAGATGCAAGAGAAAGCCTAGATGCGATGAATCTCTTCAAATCTTATCGCAATTCTATTTTTGAAATACAAATCCCATATTTTGATAAAGGCAGTTTCAACAACTCTCGGCAATTTTTATGGACAGTTTCTTTTTAATTTTACTATAAAGACCCTTTCAAGTCATTTTAGTAAGGGTCCTCAATTTGTATAAAACTAGACTTGAGAATTTTGCACTTCTACACTTCTTAATTTATTTTTTAGAGGTCGTGGATCAAGGTTTAGACTTTTTGCGAAAGAGCTTCATAAAGACTCACCTTGTGGTATCTCCTTGGAGTTTCCAGAATAAGAAGATTGAACCGGAGTGTTACTTGCATAAATGAGATTCAAATGCATTTGGTACTTCTATCACTGTTATTTTGTCTTGTTTAATGTAATTAACATTCCATTGATTTGCTATTGTGGATGTATTCACATTTTTTCAAACAACTTTGTATTATTTCACTTATGAATGATTTAGAATTGTTATATTATATACATATGTTTGCGATAAATATTAGTATGTTATGCGATATGTTTTCATATTATTTTGTTTAATTTCTTAAACAAAGTAATCATTATTTAAATGCATCTTTTTTTAGATAAGTAAATAATCTATATTATTATTTGTTTGTTAGGAATCATCAAGAATCGCATTATTATGAGATCCCCTGGGTTATATAGATATATCTGTATATTTTAGAGCTTATAGATTAAACCACCTATCATCTTTTTACATATTTAAAACACCCATTCATCAAATCATACTTTATTGGGAAATTGGTCCCATAATATCCAATCGGAGCCACCATACCAAACAGATAAGGAGTTGCACTAATGTCCAGACCGGGTGGTTATCCCCCAATGTTGGTGCTACAATTTTAGAGGCATCAACATTTTTTATGCTAGAAGGAGGGCCAGACTATGAATGGTGAGTAAATTTAAATCTACAGACCATTCCAAGAGTAATTCCCCCTCACCATCACCTCCAACTTCTCCTTCACATTCTAAATCCCCTATTCCTAAGAGAGAAGTTGAAAAGAAAAATATAAAACCCACTGCTGAAATCGTAAACATGCCAAACAAATCTTCTCATGAACCTCCTGAAGTACAATCTTTGATTCATAAACTCGAGGGGATCTTAATATCCAAAGAAGGGTCTGATTTATCCCAAGGCAGTGTTACTTCCTAATATATCCCATCACAACCACTTACTAGGACAAAGAGTGAAAAGCTTGGAATTCCACCAGTTGAATTCACTTTACCAATTTGAAAAAGGGCTAAAAAGACACCATCAAAATCTCATAGTGAGACTTTGTCCTCCTCATTGTACATTCCATCCATACCATTGCAAGGTCATCCATCTATTTTCCAACTTCAGATCATAGTCCAAACAAGTACAGGAACTTCAACATCCTCAACCCAATCACTTTCAACTCCTTCATCACCCTCTTCTACTATTAGCTCAACAATGGCACATAATCAACCTCAATGAAGGCCATGGACCAACCCAGGAGCTGTTAGAATGCCTGCACCTTTGACCCAATTGTGAGCACATCCTAAAAAATGGCTACCTAAATTTAATCCTGACAATGGCCTGTTAGCAGAAGAACACATAAACAATTTCATGTTATCAATTAAATTTGAATGGAGTAACGGAAGAAGATGTTGTTGTTAGACTATTTCCATACACCCTACAAGGAGTAGCATGGTCATGGAACTTTTCATTACCACCAGGTTCTATCAATAGCTGGGATGCTTTCTAAGAGCAATTTCTAACTAAGTTTGGAGATGATAGGTCTACAAAAACTTTTATTAATGACCTCTCCAACCTGAAAGCCGAATCAAAAGAGCCCATTAAGGACTTCAACTCATGCTTCAATAAGTTGTTGAATAAAATACCCTCGGCATCCAAGCCTAGTGAAGAGGTCCGAAATGAATGGTACATTTCTTCTCTTCCTTCAAACATAACCATCTTCGTTGATAGGGCTTCCAAACAAACATTAGCATAAAAATATGTAGGAAACAATAGTTGTTGAAAAACGCATCCTTGCTTTGGATAAGAAAAACACTCTAGAAGAAGGGAAATCCAAGAAAGTTACCTTTAGAGATGATTCAAAGAAGAAGGAAACCAAGGATCCATATGATATGGAAGGCTTACAAAAGTTCTTAAAACTATGTCTAATGAAATGGTTGAAATAAAAAGCTAAGTAGCTGAAACTTCTACAAAAAGACCATTAGGAACTTTAAAAAAAAAACATCATACTGATCCCAAACCACCCAATGCTATATCTAATGTAGAATATAACCTAGATGATGATGAAGAAGAAGATACAGTTTTATTAGCTGAAGAAATGGAAGAAGATTAAACAGTTGAATGTCATGGAATGTGGGACTTTATCTTACCCAACTCTGATAATGAAAGTGAATAGGAAGCTCTTCCAGTGAATAACAGAAGTAAAAGTATAATATAGACTAGTCAAGAAAATCAAAAGAAGAAAAACTCAAATCTTGTTACTAAAGATAAAGTTCCCACAAAGAAAGCTCTAGTTGTATCTCCCCACAATCAGCCATCATCCTCCAACCTTCCCTCATCATCTAAAATGCTAGTAGTTTTAGATTCCATGGATTATAACATTGTGGAAGATATGAAAAAGGCTCGAGAAAATATTTCTCTGCATGAACTTAGCAAGCTCAAACATCAACAAAAGTTGCTACTTAAATAATTAAATGGATTACCTTCTTCTCCTCTTCCAACCAGCATATTATCAAAGACTGCTAGAGGATCAGGTTAGTCACCATCAGATAAGGTAGATGCTATCAATGCTGTTTTGATTGGGGATACGTCAAATTCTCATACTCCTCCTTTTCTCTTGACTTATGAGATCTACAACAGAAATTTGCGTAACTTCTTGATTGATTTAGGGGCTTCATCAAATATAATGCCAGCATAAGTTTGCTCCAAATTAAATATTGAACCTCAAAAATCTGCAGTTCATATTGTTCAATTAGATTGAATCAAGATTCAATTTTTAGGAGAAATAAATTCAGTTACTATCATATTATCTGCTGATCCCAGGGTTGTCCAAAGAATTGATATATTAATTGCTGACATCCCTAAGTTTTATGGTTTGATCCTTAATAGAGATTAGTCTAAAAAACTTCATGGTTATATTTCAACTAATTGGTCTCACATGTGGCTTCCCTATAATGGGAAACCAAATCAAATCATAATTGATCGTGAAAAACATTTGACTCACACAGTAACTGACTTTGAAGAATAAAATCAACCTGCAGCCTTCAATAATAACATTCTTGGAAACTGCTATGATTTTTGGTGATTTTGAGGGATTGGAAGACGACTCTGCAACACCGGTTCTGAAGCACCTCTGCAATGGCACAACCCTGTTTTCCCTTCTCTGAATCCTCTTCTTCGTTTTGTACTCCATTCCGTGACTGCAGCCAGCGGTTACTAGCGGCGCCACAATGGCATTCTCCCACGGGGGGTTTCAACGCCCTCCCCCACCTCTGAAAGTGTTCCACAAGTGATGAATACAACTGAGCCTCTGAACACTACGTAGCATGACAGAGAAGAACGGGACCCCCCGATGCAGGAAACGAGAGATGATTTCACTGTGTAGCCTGAGAGCAACAATGAAGAACAAGAAGAAAAGTCCAAGCAACAAGAAATGCCAAAATGTACCTCATTGACATGTAGACCTGTTGCAGCTGAAAGACCCAAAATAGTATTACCCAGCCACCGAATCAATGGTCAGATCCAATACATGCAGGATCATGCGCTCATTGGAAAATTTATTGGACTTTGGCCAACGGAAAAAGCCTTGCATGGATGGATCTCGGCCAAATGGAAACCCAAGGGACATATCACCTTGCAGCTAGGAACGAAATGTTTCTTCACGGTGATTTTCCTCTGCATCGAAGATCGGAATAGGGTTATGCATGAAGGTCCCTATTTTTTCAACTTTGTTGGATTGTACTTAAGAGCTTGGAGAGAACGATTCAACCTTGACAAGGAGGATTTGAGTTGGGTGCTAGTTTGGATCAGGTTATACTCGCTCCCTGTGGAATATTGGGATGAAGAATCACTCAGAGTGATTGGAAATGGGCTGGGAGAGTTTGTAAAAATTGCTAAAGAAAATAAGCTATGTAGATACACCTCATATGCCTACATCTGTGTCTTCATGCGCCTGGAAAAAACCCTTCCTGAATTGGTAAGTCTCTTTCACGATGACTATGAATGGATCCAACCCTTAGATTTTGAACATGTTCCCTTTCGTTGCCGTAAATGCCATGCCCTGGGACACTTGTTCAGGGACTACCCTCTAAATGTGCATCCCTCCTCTGAACACTCAGGCAAGGCGGACAATGAGGGTTTCACCAAGGTTGCAAGTCACAAGAGATCGCACAAAAATCCCTCCTCTGTAAAAAACCCCTTTAGAATGTTGCCTCCATCCCCGCCACGAGCAATAATTTCGAGGTTTTGGAAAAAACTTCAAAAGACCCTACTCAGATCTCTATGTCGACCCCTCAACCGAATATCTCATCCCCCCTGAACCCTCCTTCGGCCTCCACTCCTAAACCTCTGTCTCCAATTATATTAAGTGGAACTCCCAAAGTAGGCCCAAAAAACCCTGAAGGGAAATCCAAGGCCATGGAGATGGATGATCCCCAAAACCAATCCTGGCAACTAGTGCTCATCTCAGAGGAAAGCAGTCAAGTGCAGCATATGGATGAAGAACTGGAAAGCATAGATCTGAGCGGGCTAGACATTTTTGAACTGGAACAAGCTTGCAGAAAGAAGGAGTATGATAATATCCAAGCGCATCAGCTCAGTACTCTGGAAGTTATCATATCCAGAGCATATCAGCAACAGTGATTGGGAATATAACTAGGAAGTAAATGGGATGGAAACCTCCTTGCAAAAGACTCCAAAAAGTGGGGAAGAAAGACAGATCTCCAACGAACTATAGCCATAGGGAAAATCCTGGTCGACTCATGTAGATATGCTAAATTGACGAAGTACTACAGGCCCACTACACACAGTGAATCATGAAGCTCACTTCATGGAATGTAAGAGGGCTCAATAGCCCTGGGAAACTCCGAATGATTAAAAATATGATAAAGCAGGAACAGCCCCATATATTATTTCTGCAGGAAACAAAGTGCAACAGTAACACCCTGGGAAGTATCCTTTCAAAAGCTTGGCCAGGTTGTCACTCGGTGGCAGTGGATGCATCAGGCGCATCTGGAGGCTTGGCAATTGCCTAGAACATGCAAGCAATAATGCTTTTAAATTTCCACGCATCCCACAACATCATCCAGGCAACGTTTCATATAATTGGCACTAACACACATGGTCATCTGACCAATGCTTAATTTACGCAGGACGCTCCCAATAAAATTGCTCAACTAGATACCATAGCAGCACTCAACTCCAATAGAGAACACCCTCTATGGCTCATTGGTGGAGACTTTAATATGATCAGCAAGTTAGAGGAAAAGACAGGAGGTCGGGCCAAGCTGGAACAGGAAACAGACCACTTCAAAGATTTTATCCACAACAATATGCTAATAGATATGAAAACCTCCAATCGAATGCACACTTGGAGCAATCGCAAGGATGGGAGGAATCAAATTGCTTCAAAACTTGATAGATTCCTCATCTCAGATAGCACAATACATCTCGGAGGTGACCTCTCAGCATCCATCCTTCCATACTCCGGATCCAACCATTTGCCCATAGCTCTCCAATGGCAGCGACTAGGCGACTCAACTAGATGTCCTTTTAGATTTAAGGCATGTTGGTTATCCCATCCCGCTTTCAATGACTTCATCAGACTTACCTAGAACAACTTCTCTGCGCCAAAAGGATCAAAAATGTTCCAGTTCCAACAGAAACTCAAATATCTGAAAACCCAAATCAAAAGATGGAATAAGCATACTTTTGGCAATATCTTTCAGGCCCAACGAAACCTCAATAAGGAAATGAGAGATCTCCAGCAACAGATAATAACAGAGGGATACAAGGACGGGACTCTAGAATGGGAAAGGCACATACATAATCAATTGGAGGAGAGAAGAAAGCAGGAAGAAACTCTTTGGAAGCAAAAATCTAGGATTAGATGGCTGAAAGAAGGCGAGAGAAACACTAGATTCTTCCACATAACTACTATTCATAGAAGAATGCACAATACTATCTCCTTTATACAAAAGCAATGGGGGGAAGAGTGGAAAACCATGCACAGATCGAACAGGAATTCATCAATCACTTTCAGGAGGTCGTACAAGAACCCCAAATTGACAAACAGCACGCTATAGAAAAGATCACTCAAAATGTGCCAAAAGTTATCACAAAAGAACACAACCAACTCCTTCTCCAACCTGTAGAGCTTGAGGAGGTGGACTTAGCCATGAAGCAACTCAAGGAGGGAAAAGCACCAAGTCCGGACGGCTTCTCCACTACCTTCTTCCACTCATTCTGGGAGCTTATAAAAGGGGAAGTGTGGCAAGTGGTGGAGGAATCTCGCTCTCTTCACTGGCTGCTGCCATCGCTCAATTCAACTTTTGTTGCCCTCATCCCCAAAGAAGACAGTACTATCACTCCGGACAAATTTCGCCCAATTTCTCTTTGTAATGTCATCTACAAGGTCATCTCTAAATTCATTGCAAACAGGTTGAATCCACTGCTACCCCTGCTCATATCGCCTGAACAATCTGGGTACGTTGAAGGATGACAAATTTTGGATGGCATCATCCTCACTCATGAAATTATACATTCCCTCAAGATCTCCAAACAGGCAGGTATGATTCTCAAGATTGACCTCTCCAAAGCTTTTGATAAATTAAGTTGGACTTACATTCAAAAAACGTTACATGCCTTTGTCTTTTAACTAATGTGGGTTCACTGGATACAGAGTTTAATCTCCTCCACCTTTGTTTCCATCCTCCTTAATGGCATCCCCTCTCGACCATTCAGCCCCTCCAGAGGCATCAGGCAAGGGGACCCTCTATCTCCTTTCCTTTTTGTTCTAATGGTTGAAGGGCTAGGCAAACACATCAAGCACGCCCTTCACTCCCAGCATCTCAAAGGAATTTCCATTCACAATTCCCCTGCTACCACCCATCAACAATTCGTTGATGACAACATGCTCTTCGGGTACCCATCTGTTCAAGAAGCTACCATTTTCAAAGCCCTTCTGAAGGACTTCTCAGACGCCTCATGCACAAGCATAAACAAAGCCAAATCACAAATATTTTTCTTTCACACACCTCCCATCATCCAATGTGCTATTGCCCGCATTCTAGGCTTCTCCATAGCCTCCATGCCCTCCAATTACCTAGGCGCCCCTGTCATTGACTCTGATATTAAGCATGCCTCCTGGTGCAAGCTCTTAGAGAAGCTAGAAACTCGTCTCTCCTTGTGGACCTATAGAGCTCTAAACATTGCTAGCAGATTAGTACTCATCAAAGCTGTGCTTCAGGCAATGCCCCTCTATCTCTTCTCAATCCTGGCAGCTCCTAAATGGGTTCTTAAAAAAATTAGAGATCTTCAGCGCAATTTTCTGTGGGGAATACATGGAACAAATCAGAAATGGGCCTTTGTTAAATGGACTACAGCATGCAAACCAAAGGAAAAAGGGGGGATAGACCTGAGAGACCCTAATCACAACAATGAGATCATGTGTGCAAGAATTTGGTGGCAATGGCTTTCTACACCCAACAAGCCTTGGGGAGCCATCTGGACAGCCAAATATGCCAACCACAGACCAGCAGAGGAGCTTATCAGATTCACCCCTGCTGAGAAAGGCTCGTTGATTTGGTATGCAGCAAGTCAACATTTCTTGCTGATCCAACAACACAGCTTCTAGGAGATTAGAAGTGGCAGTACAACTCGATTCTAGACGGACACTTGGAATCAGCTTCCCAAACTTGATCGCATTCTTCACCTACCACCCAGCCATGATTGGGTGGAACAACAAAAGGAAACGGTCAAGCAACAATGGTCTCAGGAGATAGAACAAGGATACAGACAATGGAAGCATTCCGACAGGCTGATAAGAAATTTCGACAACCAGATTAGAGAAATCTTGGAAAGAGAGCTCCAAAAATGTAGAATCAGATACTCCGAAGGCAAAGATTTATTGAGATGGGGATATACCCCAAGAGGATCCTTCACCACGAAAGAGACCTACAATATCAAATGCCAAGATTCTGTGCCTCAGGATCCCATCTGGGGAAGAGTCTAGACTCCAGGCATTTGGCCCAAAGTTTCCATATTTCTGTGGCTCTCTGGGCATCGTAAAATCCTAACTTGGGACAATTTAAGGAAGAGGAACATACACTGGCCCTCCATCTGCCCCAACTATCAATCTCAAGAGGAAACGTTACAACATCTCCTGGACTCTTGCTCTCTGGCCAACCATATGTGGGAGAAGACCAGTTTCCGCTGTCAAAGGAATTACCGAACATCTGAGGATATTATCAACTCTATACGCCTCTGGCACCAAAGCCCCTATAAAAGTGCATTCCTTAACCATCTATGGAGAATCATTCCTGGCCTCCTCCTATGGAATATTTAGAAAGAAAGGAACAAGCGTATTTTCAAACACTAAAGCACTCCTTTAGAAATTATCTGGGACAAGTTCTGTTATAACCTGAAAGAGACTTTGTCGCTCAAATCTTGGCTCCCAGATGGCTTTCCCATGCAGGAAAATGAGAAAGCCATATGCGAAAATTGGAACATCCATCTCCCACAAGGAAGCCCTGTTTGAAAACCTCTAGAAAATTTGAACATCAGTAAGCATTTATGGCTCCCCCCTCCAAGGCATAGGTTCACGCTCAACTTTGATGGAGCATCTAAGGGTAACCCAGGCAAAGCAGGATTTGGAGGCATTTTCAGAGATCATAAGGGTTCTCCTCTTTTGATCTACCTCGACAACATAGGATGGGATACGAATAACTTAGCTGAACTGGAGGGGCTCTGGCAAGGATTACTCATAGCCCAGCACCATGGTTTCCAACCTCTTGAGATTGAAGGAGACTCCCAAATCCTCATCAACATGGCCAAACAACTGCTCAATGGAGCTCATGTGAATAAAATATCTAGTAGCTGGAGACTTGAGGCCAGACTGGAAGCCATAGAAAAAACTCTCAACGCCAATAGAGTAATCATTTTCAACCATGTTAGGCGGGAAAGCAACAAGGTCGCGGATCTCCTAGCCAACCTGGGAGTGGAAAATAGGCACTCTCTTCTCACTGGGGCCCTAGACATAATTCAGAACCATGAACAGGAACAGGAATGCAAAAGTCTGGTCCAAAAGGATGCAGCCTCCCCAGATGCAGCTGCTTATACTGCTAATTAAGGTGATGGGACAGGGGTGCGGCAAGGTTGGATGACACCTGCCTGCCTAGCACCACCTAGTTTATAGCCAAATGCGACTTCAACAGAGGTATGGGAGTTCAATTAGTTTCACGTATTGGGGTGCTGATATGCAGAACCTTTCCTTTGATCTTTCCATCACTTCCGCATGATTTAGCCTGAGTTGGGCATCGGCTCCATTCAATGCTAGAGTAATGGCGGGGGAAATCCAAGGAGAGGCGGTTGATGTTAAATTTAGGCACAACTATGAACTTGCTTGGAAGCTCCTGATGCATAGCTGGTCTGGAAAAGTTGTGATATAGGAGGTTGCTTGGTTATGCCTGGCTAATTCTGCGTTGCGCCCTCCGCCTGCTCCCAATTTTTTGTTCTTTCCTCCCTCAGATTACCCTGGTGCTCTCTTTGTTCCTCATCCCATCATGGTTCGACAATGTTTGATAAGTAGAAGGGGTGGCTCACAGGGTGGGAGCTCTCAGCATCAGGTCAGGAGGTGAAGTACCTCGGGCTCTTCGTCTTCCTCGGTGGAAAATCCCTGCTATCACAATACTCGAAGCGGTCGTGATAGAGCAAGCCTTTGCTCTACTCCCTTCCCTCTACCCCAGGATCACTCCCCCCATACCACGCAATTCCACTTCCGAAGCACTCTTAATAAACTGATCATCACTGCAACCATTTCCATCTCCTTTTCTGAGGAAGCAGAGCAGCATACCGATGACCTTCCCCGGGGACGATGAGCACAGAGCTGGACCGAGTCAAAACAAAGCTAGACCTAGTCGAAACAGAGATAAGGAAGACGAGCATGAAGGGCACGGTGGGCGGCCCAAAAGGAAAGGGAAGGACATTGTTGGGGGCCTGCAAGAGGACTCAGAACCACAGCTTGCCACGCTAGACATAGAGAGGCGCATGATGGATGGGTCGGACCCACAGCTGGACACAGTTAGCAGAGAAGGTGAGCAACAGGACAGGGGCCATACTAAGCCAGACAACCCATATGACTGGGGTTTCCCAATAGTGGAGGAACCTGGCACGGAGGAGTTCATCACCAAAATCACCAATGCCAGGTGGCACTTCATCTAACTTTTGGTTTTTCTTCCTCTTTTTTGTCCACGTAGGAGCTCCAAGGAGGATAAATTTTTGGTTTTATGTGGGTCTTTTGGCACTTTTCAGAAAACTATGGAAATTTTTAGTGATGTCTTCTTTTTTTTATCTCCCTCACTATCAAACTGGTTTCCCCTCTGTTAGGGCAGTCCTAGATCTAGTTCTTCGGCAAGCTGAGATAGGTTGTATTCCTTCACAGCCAAAACCCCTTTGTAAATATCTTTTTATTTTCTTTTAATAGATTAAAATTACTTAGCAAAAAAAAAATTAACATTCTTGGAAACTATTCGGCTTAATCATTTTTTGGGAATTTCAATGCTCAGCAATCCCTGTTTCCTGTTAATAGTGTGATATCACAAGTTGAAAATTTCTCCAATACTGATACTTCTAAGTGTGTTAGTGTTGCAAATGAACTTGTAGATAAACCTATAAATAAGCCTTTATTTTGGTCTTTGTATTTTGATGGATCTAAATCTAATGACGGTGCAGGAGCAGGATGTATTTTAGTCAGTCCTAAAGGAGAAAAAATGATGCTATCATGTATATTAGAATTTGAATGTACCAACAATACTGTAGAATATGAAGCATTGATTCCAGGTCTCTATAAAGCAATAGGCCTAAATATCCAATATCTGAAAGTATTTGGTGATTCTGAAATTGTCAGTAAACAAGTGAGAAATATTATCCATTGTCTTTCAGGGCATCTGAAACATTATCAATCACTTGTTCAATCTTATAACTCATTTTCTATCATTTGACATTTCTCCTATTCCTAGATCACAGAATGCAGCAGCAAATATTCTGGCTAATGTTGCTTCTAAATTCCTTCCATTCAAAGATTATAGTCTAGATAGATTTTCTATTGAATTAATTTTTCTACCATCTGTCCTAGATAATGTTACCAATTGGAATGTGTTCAATCATGATGAGGATATCTTAAATTTCTTGACATCTGAAGGATCTTATGACGAACAAATTATGGATGAAAGCAATCATGATCATCAATTAAAACAGAGACTTAATGAAAATCATATTCCGAGATTTGTGGTCAAGATAAAAGATCTTTATGATATTAAGGATAGATTCAAAAAGGTCACTAATGCAAAAATTCAAAGTTCAACTTTAAGGTTTGAATTAGTAAATCTTGGCACTAATGCCAAACCACAAAATGTGAATCTTGGACTTGGACTTTCATCACCTGAAAGATTTGCTTTCATCAGTTTATTGAAGAAATACAAAAAAAAAAATTGCTTGGAATTATGAAGATCTGAAAACTTACTATACCTCTATCATTCAACACACAATTCCAATGATTTCTCATGAGAAACCTGTACAACAGAAACTAAGGAAAATTCACCCAAATCTTGAAAGCCAAATCAAAGTAGAGTTGAATAAACTCCTTAAAGCCAAAATAATATTTCCTGTCAAACATTCTAAATGGGTCTCAAATTTAGTACCTGTGAGGAAAACATTGGTGATATTAGTATTTGCATAGAATTTATAAATCTCAACAAAGCATGTCAGAAAGATAATTTCCTATTACAAACAATGGAGCAGATACTTCAATCAGTAGCAGGCTCAAAGGTAATGTCTTTTCTTGATGGCTTTTCAGGATATAATCAAATCTTGGTACATCCAGATGATAGATTAAAGACGACATTCAGAACCAAACGGGGAATATATGCTTATCAGAGAATGCGTTTTGGTTTGATAAATGCTGGAGCTACTTTCAAAAGAGCTATGGACATAGCTTTCAAAGGTTTGATCAATAGGATGGTTGTTGTTTACTTAGATGATATAACTGTCTATTCTAAGGAAAAAAGCAAACATCTACATGATTTAAAGCAACTCTTTGAACATTGGAAAAAATATGGGATTTCCTTAAATCCCAAGAAATCATTCTTTGCTCTTGATGAAGGTAAACTTTTAGGGTTTATTGTATCGAAAAATGGCATATACATTAATCCTAACAGGATAAAAGAAATTTGTGATATCCCTTTGCCACATAATTCTTGGGTTTGTTCCTAATTTTTCTCATATTGTTTTACCCTTGCAATCCATGATTATGAAAAATTCAGTCTTCAAATGGGGACATAACAAAAAATAGGCTTTTGACTCGATCCAAAAAGTGATCATTAATGCTCTTGCATTAAGTACTTTGAATTTTTCTAGTCATTTTATTTTGTGTACTTTGGCCGCTGAAACATCTTATGTTGTTGTTTTAACAGAAATCAACAATCAACAAGTAGAAGCACCAATATCATTCTTTAGTTCTAATTTGCAGGGTGTTGAGCTTAATTATTCCAAAGTTGAAAAACAAGCATTCGCTATGTTTAAGTCTGTTAAACATTTTAGACCATTCCTCCTAAAAACACACACTAAAGTAATAGTCCCATTCCCTGCATTGAGACAATTGCTAGTTCAAAGAGAAGTAGGAGAAAAAAGAGCTAACTAGGTAACAACCTTACAAGAGTATGATATTGATATTAAACCAGCAAAAATTGTTAGAGGGAAAGGTTTTTGCAGGTTATTGGCAAGAGCTTCCAATATACCAGATCATGAAGATTCAAATAGTATTGCACAAGTAAACGAGATAAGTATCAATGGTTCTGAATATCAATATGCTAATCTGATCTTTTACTTTAAAAATGGATATGCTCCCCCTGAATTCAGCTGCAAAAACAAACATGCCTTAAGGTTAAAAGCCAAACACTATGAAATCATTAATGATGTGTTATTCAGAAGAAATTATGATTCTGTTCTCTTAATATGCCTTGAAAAATTTGAAGCGTAGAAGGTTTTGCAGGAACTACACGATGGCCCAGCAAGTGGACATTTTGGAGGAGACACTACAACCCACAAAATACTACATGTTGGGTATTATTGGCTGACTTTGTTCAAAGATGCCCATGACTACGTGAGGAAATGTAAGATATGCCGAATTACTAGCGAGAGACAAAGGAAACTAACTTTTCCTTTACAACCAGTTAACATTGAGCAACCATTTGAACAGTGGGGACTTGATATTATAGGAGAGATTGTTCCACATTCTTCCAAGCAACACAAATACATCCTCATAGCCATGAACGACTTCACAAAGTGGGTAGAAGCAATTCCACTGAAGGTAGCCAATTCTGATGCGATTATCGAATTTATTGATCAGTTCATCATTACAAGGTTTGGTTTACCTAACGTGCTTATCTTTGATAATGCATCTTATTTTTTTGGAAATAATATAGTTGAATTTTCTCTTAAGAGAAGTTTTAAGTTAAAGTACTCTACAAATTACTATCCTCAAGGAAATGGCTTAGCAGAGTCAACTAACAAAAATCTCATCAGGATTATTAAAAGAATTGTTGATCAAAACCAAAAGAATGGGCATAAATCTTTAATATTTGCATTAAGGGCAAATCGTATAGCTCAGAAGGCCTCAATAGGTACTTCTCCTTTTAACTTAGTGTATGGGAAAGAAGTTGTAATTCCACCAAATTTATCCCTCTCATCTCTAGCCCTAGTACAATTCATTGAAGAAACTCGTTCTTCCTCTATTCAATTAAGGTTTGATCAAATTCTTAAATTGGATGAGGAAAGGAAAAAGGCCAAAATTACTCATGCTAAACATTAGCAAGTCGTTAAATCTTCTTTTGATGCAAGTTCAGCCGGCTCAAAAACATTACAAATTGATGATCTCTTTTTGAAATGGGACAAATCACATGAAGACAAAGGTAAGCATACCAAATTTCAGAAGATGTGGCTTGGACCATTTCAGATCATTGAAAAGATAGGCTCATCAACATTTCTACTGCAAGACCTATAAGGAAAGAGAGATTCTCTTCCTATGAATGGGCTTATCTTAAAGAAATTATTTTCCTGAGGTAACCCCTTCTTACCTGTACATATTCGTTATGCAAATTATGGTTTCTTTTATAAATAAGGTTGTAAATAGTCTACCATTGGCTTTCTACTATTGAAGAGCTCTTTGAAAGAATATTGTGACTACTTTCTTTTAAAAAATAGAAACTTTTAAGGAAGTGATTACAGTTTTGGAAATTAGATAAAAAAACAGAAAACTCTGAAATCCTCTTTAAATTTGTGAAATCTTTCAAACCTTGAAAACACAGTAAATCATTTTGAGTTTTATCAGTCGAGAAAGGCTATTTATAAAAAAGTAAAGACTTTATCCAACTAATCATCTACAACTCTTTAATTCTCATCCATAAACTCTTAAGGAGTCAAACATTCACCCCATCCACTAGGTTTATGATTTTTCAAAGTGTAATTCTAAAATATATCTGATTTAAGAGATAAGAGGTCTCATTACGAGCCTACTTACCATGATCTTAGGGAGTTAGTTAAACTGACATTACCAATACTACATACCAAATCAGGGTAATGGCTTAAATCAAAATACAAGGGGTCCCATCACGAGCCAATTTGTTCAGTTTAATTACAACCAGTGAATGGCATTGTCATCTTCTGGCTACCAAACTAGGGCAATGGCTTTTAATCAAATAATAAAAAAAAATATGA
>APFE030196787.1:39389-51494 GCA_000404065.3 Pinus taeda
TTTACCAAATCTTTCTTATTTATACTTTGAATTATTTTTGCATACCAATACCATAAATAAGAGCATGAACAAGAAAATCAGACAGTCACATCAAAGAACACCAGATATAAGGTGGAAACCCAATGTGGGTGAAAACCACCTGCTGCAATATGTCTCTATCTTCTTTCAAATTAGAAACTCCTTTTACAATGATCTTGTACTAGTGCAGTCCTTTACCAGTACGCAGGCTGCAATCTGCAGAGAGCTACAACTCTCTCTCGTTTTCCAGTCTCTCCTGGAAGGGAGCTACAACCCCCTACTTCTTTTCAAGGACCACTTTTCATAAATTTTCAAACTGGATCAATATACATCAAATGATCAACAAGTATTGTAAATTACATAGTCAGCTGCAGTAACCAGATCAACAATAATAGAACTGAACCCAAAACACCTTATCAACAGAAAAATTCAGTCAACAGAAGATCTTAAGACAGATACGCAATTTTCCTTTCACTGGCCTGCATCGCTACACACTTCACCCTCTGCTTCTCTGCGTATACCCGCAGAGATCCTTCTGCTGCACTGCGTGACCACGCACTGCTTCTTCTACTGCGCTGCGTACAGTTTGCACCCAAATGCACTATCGCGCCGCATACTGCCACAGTAGGCACGCACCCAGGAATACTATCACGCCGCGTACATTTACTGTGCGTACGCACCTGAACCACTGTTGCTCTGCGTACCCACGCACTGCACGTTCGTCGCCTCTGCGTACCCACGCACTGCGCCTTTGTCACCCCTGCGTACCCACGCACTTATCCTTCTTTTGCTCTGCGTGCCCCATGCACTCGCACCGTTAATCACCTGCGTACCTCTGATTAGGGCCGAAATACAGTCAAATGCTCAGATCTGATCTTGCGCTCAAGAGGTCACCCTTCACAGATTCGCTTTCAACTTCTCTTTTATAGATCAAGCTTTTAAACCGAGAACCCAATATTTCAGATCTTAAGATATTCAACCCAAAAGCATGCCCAAGCCAAGTGATCTCATTAGCTTTATATAGGCAAGCTCTTCCTCAAGTCATGGACCAATACCATGGGCCAAAACCATAATAGTACAATACCGTCGGCTAAATACCAGGGGTTAAACATAAGAAACCCCACGTGTGCGCGCTTTTTTGCCTTGAAGAGTGTGCAATGGGGGTACGCACCTCTTGAACGGTTGACCTGCGTGCCTGGCCGCGGTCCCTGCACGGCGTACCTGTGGGTACGCATCTTTTGAACTGTTGTCCTGCGTACATCTTAATTTTCATCATATTGAGAGCCTTGCCATGGGTGTTGCCATCAAGTACAACATCTGTAACATATAACCTCATCAGAAGCATAATGCCAACACGTATCTTATTCCAGTCTATTCCCATTTTCCTATGAGGACGGGTTGACTAGACTAGTCATATATCCCTTGCGGAAATCAACCCTATACCCAAGGTTTTCTTGCCTAAATAGACCAGGGTGCATGCCCCTTGGGTTTCAGTCACATCTTCCTGAATCACTCACGCTTATCAGGTGGACGGACTGGAGACCGATGAGACATTTCTTGCATGAAAAGACCATTCAGGGATGGCATTTGACTATTTAGGATGTGTGAACAAGGCAATGACATTTGGTCTACGAGCTTGACCATTCTGCCTTCGTGCAGAAAACACATTACTCTAAAGAGTGAGGAGACAATAGCTCCCATGCAATAAATATAGTCATGTCCAAGGAGTAGATTGTAATCTAAAGGCCCTTGAACTACCATAATGTTCATGTGAACAGTTTTCCTTC
This sequence comes from Pinus taeda, assembly GCA_000404065.3. Classification (NCBI taxonomy): domain Eukaryota; kingdom Viridiplantae; phylum Streptophyta; class Pinopsida; order Pinales; family Pinaceae; genus Pinus; species Pinus taeda. Next base: position 41,195 of record APFE030196787.1, read on the forward strand.
TCAAAGTAATGGGCACATTTGGAAGGATCCCTAAAGTTCGAATGGTTCCCTTGTCGAAGCCTGTTAGATTTCTCATTTCAGGCAAAAGCGATGGCGAACCAAGCGCTTTCCAAGCAGTTGAGGAAAGGATACTCACAGAAGCCCCCTTCATCAATGATGGTACCAACCATGACCATTCTGTGAGCTTGTACAATGATTCTAAATGGTACATTGGCTGGCAAATGGGGTCTGCCTAGTAGATTCCAGTCGAAGGAAACAACTAGGTTGCGTGGTGGTGGGACCGAATAGACGGCCGGGTACGACTCTGATGAACTTCCTTCCTGCAGTAAAGGAACAGGAGGACTGCCCCCAAGCTCATCGGAGTCAGTGTTGATGAAAAGAATTTGAACGGTGTCGTTCTCTTTCTCTTTAGTGACGGTATCGTTCAAAGATGAACACTCTGAAGGCAATACAGGGTCAACTACCGTATCGACCCTTTGACTTTCATCTGGTATGGATTCCGAGGGTTCATTTTCAACGATAGGTGCTTCAGCTAACCACAAGGATGGGCCGGCCAGATTTTCAACCAGTGGAGGGCTCAGCAAGAGTTTTTGATATCCAGGAGGAAGTCGTAACGGTGAAAGCGAACGATTATCTAAAACTCTTTTATCCTCTTCAAGGAAGGGACAAAGGGGGACGGCGTGATTGCCTTCAGACAAATTACAAGGAATTTTAGGATTCCTTCTTTGTCCATGTGCTTCACTTTCACTGGTTGACGGTGAGGACCCAACATGATCGTCAAAGGTTGATGCTACCGGATGGTGCAAACGAGGAGACCAGTCCCTTAAGATCCGAGGAATGTAGGGACAATCTCGGTGATAGTGGTCTCCATTGCAAATGACACAAGTAGATTTAGGTTTTGACTGTGCGGTGTGTGGATTTTTGCTAGACGATACTTGGTTGTTCCCTTTCGATTTTGGTTCCTTTTTCTCTTTATGCTTCTTCTTCTTCTCAGTTACTTGACTCTTAGCTTTATCGCCTTTATCAAGCGAAGAGGAAGTATGAGAAGGAGAATCAGATGAATTAGAAGGTTGGGAGGCAACTCTAGTGTCGTCTAGTTGCTGGTTAGACTATTCAAGAATTGTGGGATTATGAACGACAGAGGTAGAGAAGAGCGAGACCGGCAAGCCAATTGTCAATCCTGGAAGTGACAAAGTGGCCATATGGGGTGGCCCAACATCTCCCCATGATAGGAAGAGACTAGGATTTCCTTCATGGGGAAATCCTTGGTTGGTAGACTCCATTTTCTCAGCCTGAAGATCAACGGGGGAATTTGTGACGTTATCCTAATTAAAATAAATTTTTAGATGCTTGGAAACAACTTGTTTTTTCAATTTTAAAGAGTCGAGAAAAACCAAAAGATGACTCTAGTCGCCTTCAATTTTTATTGAGCTTGAAGTGACAAGCGCTCAGAGGACTTTTTCCTTTAAGGAGTCTGAAAAGGAGCAAAATGGACTTCTCTGGAGATCTAGGCAGAGAGGATTACCAAGCCAATTGTAAAACTGCACAATACTTTTTACGGTACGGCAGTCAGTCTTCCCTAATGCTGTGTTCAGTGCATTACGATCGATAGGGCAACAGACATGGCTTCCTAAGGATAAAGGATGTAGCCTATTGTGGTCTCCCAATATATACGCGACAGTACATGGGAGCACAAGTCCGTATTGGCACTTTCCATCTCAGAGTGGAGGAATCACCCAACCAGCACTGAAAGCAACAATTACCAGGCTTTATGACGCCGGAATATGTCTCTAGCTTAGACCTCTAGATGTTGTGCGTTAAGTTCCAAAGCGTTGTTAGATTCATTGAGATTTATTTTAATTTTATCTTGCTTAACACTTTGCCTTTCAGGTTCACCACGTGATGTATGTATAATTCCTAAATGCAGTCTAAGATGATAAACAGATGTTTTATCTTCTTTCAGCAATGAAAATCCTGGCTACTAAAGGGAAGAAATTCAAGCATCTTTACTTCATAGAGCACAAAGCACACGCTAATATGCACAGTCCTAAATCAAGCCAAGCATTCAAAATGAAAATTCACATGCATGTATTTGTTTTTCAGCTCTCTTAATGTGTAAATGACGCTAAGAAATCTATGTGCAAAACTGAATTACTTTTAAAGCGACTGTACTCAACAAAATTCTTTTTCAAAACGAAGTGAAAGCAAGAGAGACACTTTGCGATTTTGAAATGGAAATTTCTTTTCGACACTCTAAAACTAGTAATTCAAATCTTATGCAATAGTAACTGTATAATTGGCTATCTAAAACAACGTGATTGCTTTCTAAATCTGAAAATGATAGCTATGACACTTTCAGATCTAGGGACAACAGTTCAACTATGTTATTTTTTGCAAAAGAGAACTAAAACGATGCATAATACATGAAAAACGTTTGTAGTTCTTTACACTAAGGAGGAGGAATAATGTAAGAGAAGGGGGTATTCACAGAAGTGCACTAATTACAGACAGCAAAAACTCTTGAATAAGACTGAAAACAGTGAGAAAAATCCATAATTGGAGGGCAAAATCAATCCTCCTTGACCATCGCAACTGTTACACAGTGAACTCAGTATGCAGCGCACCTACTCCATTCGGGAAGTGCGATGCATACAGGCTACCTTGAAGGCAGGATGCGATGGTTACAGTGCGAGACTTTGAATGAGATTTCACTCACAGTTTGTAGTTTAGTGTAGGTGTTTAAGCTGAATAATTACAGATCAATGTATGTAAAAACACAGGGGTGATCTAAGAGGTTACTAGAGCCAGCACTCAGGGCAATTAGATTGCTTGCAGATCTATTTTTTAATTTATAAACAAAACCCGGAGATTGACTGAAGCAGCATTGATCTACTTTGCATTTGTATGACAAATGTAGTTCGAAGCCTAGCTGGCTTGACTTCAAGCTCCGTCTGTATGTTTATAAAAGAAACAAGGATAGATTAGCTAACAAGTAATCTAGTCGCTTCCTAATGGAGTCGCCATTTTGTTATACAGGAATAGTGTCCACACGAATGTTGCTATTCCCACTAAGATGGGTGGCTATCTTAGAAACAAACAATAAAATTCTACTATTGATTCCTTTTATGAAAATAGATGAGAGGAGAACCAAGAGGGCCAACCTGAGTCTTGTGCTCAATTTCCTCTCCTTCTTGATAGAGTTTTGCCGCTTGCTTTTTGTCTACTTAGCTTCAAAAGGACCTGTAGAATCATAGCAACATACTACTATGCAAGAAACAAGGATCTAAGTTCATAAATAATGTAGGATCAGATGTGCATTAACCATATACAAGCATCTATAAACAAGTACACAAGAATATGGAAGGAAACAAGAATAGCTTTATTTAGATAAAAAGTAGTAAGAGGATTACAACCATGAGCTCTAACCCAGCATCATCCTCCAGCTAAGAAGCCCTTATTGACCTCAAGCAAAGCAAAATCACCCAACACTATGAATGTACACCAGAATACCAACAGCACTTCTCTATAACTTACAAAATTCCAGCCTCTGGATCTCTGTGATGAGGGATCCATATATAGATGATTACAGAGAGGTGAGTCATCTTTTGGGATCTTGATTATTGTCTTCTCTCTAATAGTTCTTGCTTCCACTTGGAGAATGATGATCTCCTACTCATCCCTGGTTGAAAATGGAGTGGAAAGTGTCAGAGGGGAAGCTTCTGGAAGATTCCATGATCTTCCACCTCGCATTTTTGTCCCTGCCATTTGTCCATTCCCGACCATCGCACCCTACAGAGGAGCAAAACAGTATGCATCACACCCTGTACATTGGGAAGGTGATATGCATCGCACCCTCTGCATGGAGCTTTCAGTATGGTCTAGTTTTGACCATTTATGAGCAGTTTTCAGTGGAGAACTTCTGCGAGATGATGTAATCAGTTGACCTTGTTCCTTTAGGTAGTGAAGCAACACTTTTAGGGACTTAAGAGCCCTCAGTTTATGGACATTTGTGATTTGGGTTGAAGTGCCCAAAAATGTCTATAACACCAGTTCTGCTACTCTTTGTCGGGGCTCCCATAGCAAGTTCTAATCAAAGAGGTTGGGTACCTCAATGATCCTGCCCCCATTCCAGCCTTCTTGGGACTGTCACTCCACATCTCCCCACCTCCTACCTGGAGGTATGGATGCATGTGATCCCTCTACCCACCTGGCTTGAAATTTCCCCCTATTGGAGGTCTTTACATGAGTAGATGTCTCTACTCAATCTCCTCTCAGCTTCTCTAGTTGTGGCTACTCCACAACCTTCTGAAGTTTCTTCACCAATTGTGGCTCCTCCACAATTGTTTGAGACTTCTTTTGGCACTGCATGTTGAGAGGTAATGTACTCTCCCTCTCAACCACCAAGTATCCATCAGTTTCCTTGCTCCTCAAAGCTTTTCATGCATCTTGAACCTCAAGAACATACAGGTTCTTGACCCATGAACCAATCTACTTCACCTACCTAGTGATGATGTGTCTAAGGAAAACCTTTCCCTTACTGAAGACTACATCATAGCCTCTGTCTTCTAGCGTTGTGATCGACACCAAATTTCTCTTTAGTCCTGGTACATTCTTGACATCGGTCAAGGTAATGCAAGCTCCATGCTCCCTCTGAAAAACAACTGTGCCTACACCTGAGACACTATACTTTTCATCATTACCCATCGCTATGAGTAGTTAGATATCCTTCTCCTCCAAAGTACTAAACAAACTCTTGTCGCCGATCATGTGGAAAGAAGCTCCACTATCAAGAAACCAACCACTTCCCACCATGGATGAAACCATGCATGCAAATAGTGTGAAATCCAACTCGAATTGTGAGGCTAGTGCGTCACCTTCTGATCCTTCCATGGATCCCTTCTTGGATTTCCTAAATGGACAATTTGTAGCAAAATGGCCCACCTCATGACAACAAAATCATCGCACTTTTGATTTGTCAAACTTCTTCCCACCTTGGGAAGAACTTGATTGGGAAAGAGAATCCTTCTCCTTCCCCTTATTTGCCTTAATCGCTAAGGCGTAGTTTTCTTCATCCTCTATGGATGAAAAACCATCTCTGGTGCTTCTTCTTATCTCCTCCTGCATAAAATCCAACCAAAGTCATTCCCAATCTAGCAGTTTCTCTCTTCCATTAATCGATTCCTGGTAGCTATGCTAGCTCTTAGGAAGACCGAGGAGTGCAAGACTCACCATGTCATCATTAGTTGTAGTGATCCCTACAGTTCCAAGCTCATCTCTGCATGTGGTGAGCTTTTTCAAATATGTAGAGATCGTGTCACCCTTTTCACACTTGATCTTTCGAAGCTTGTCCTTCAGCGCCAGCTTCCTCTAATCATTGTTGTTCTAATATAAATCTTTCAATGTTTTCCACATCGAAAATGGTGTCTCCTTCCCATGGAGGCTCATGACAATGTGATCTCGAAATCCCTCTAGGAGGATTCTCCTTGCTCTAGCCACACATTTCTTCCATTCCGCCAGTTGAGTAGCATCAGTCGGCTTGGGGACTTCTTGATCAATGAAGTCCTTTAGACCATTATCCTCTAATACTACCTCCATGTGATCCTTCTAGGCTATATAATTCGAGCTGCCATCAAGGGCACACTAGAGTCCTAAACCATAGGTGAAATTGAGATGTGATAAGAACTCGATTTCTATATTCAGGAACCACAAACTTCAAACTTCTCCTTCTTGTATATTGTTCTTCGCCTTGATCACCTTTGCTCCAATACCATGTAGAAATCCCCATTGTAGATCAACAGATTATATAGTATACTAAAACACAATACAATATCTACTTCTACAACACTTTGCAGAAGCTTAATCGAATTGAGCAAGATCAAGAGAACACATATAACTGAGAATGAGAAATCAATCACACATAACGCAGAAGAAATATTCGGGGAAAGCCTCAGCCTAAAACCCCAACTCTGTATTATCATACAAGTGGAAAATAGTCACAGAACTACACAAAGCCTTAGCTTTGAAGCCAACCAACTCTCAGTATAATCCCTCTGCTACTCATAGACAATCAAAGGCCTCTCACAATCCTTCTCCTCTACCCTCCAAGCCTCCTATTTCTTTGTGCAATTTTGCTTGGGGTCCAGTGCATCCACTTGTGTGAATTGGCCTCTTCACACACTCACTAACCTCTAATCCAACTGCACAATGCTAAAGGAGATAATTCCTTATGCATGGATGAGTTTCCTATATAGGAAAATTCCTCCAACTGATAGTACACTATCCCTTCCTTTGGTCTCAATTGGGTCTCTGACTGAACTGACATGCATGAGTTATTTATGAGAGAATATTCAATTATCTAAAGTGCAACAGTTATATGCAAGCATGCATAAACTAACTAAACTCACATTAATTTAAACAAACTGTTTAAATCAATATAACTAGACTTGACTCAGTTAACTGAGCCAACTAATTACTACTCAAATTAGAACTCATCCTTATCTCTTTAACTGATGGAAAAAATCCTCAATTAATGGAGAAACTGTTGCATGTTCTCACATAGAATTCATGTTTGATTTTTCACAACTAATTAACTCATGGTGAATTAATTAATTTATTTTCAGACAGTTGTTAAGTTCAAATTCGAATTTTACTTCCTATTTTTCATCCAAGGACTGACTAAAATTGAAATCTATCTCGAATTGCTAAAAATAGCAATGTTATTTTTAGCACTTCCATTTTTCATTCCCTATTGCTCAATCCAGCACTGGTACCCAAACTGTTATTTCTAGCAATGCTATTTTTAGCACTTCTATTTTTAGCATTTCTTGTTGCTATTTTCAACAAAGGTTCTCATTACAGTGGAAGAAGGAAAAGGAAAATTGGCGTTAATCTTAGATAACACCTGTCTAGGCTTTTGCAAGACCTCGTGGGAAGGCATATATACTTTTCTTGAAAATGAAGTTCTGAAAGAGATAGAGGAAGAAGCAATAGCTAATGGAACTAATAAATTAGAAAACATGCTCAATGATTTAGCCAGCTCTTTCCTCCATTGAATAGTGGCCCATGCAAATATTTTACCAATAAATGATATGGTAAGATAGGTAATTAAGAGCATTAAATAATGGATAGATCTTTCTTTACAGCTGATGGAATGATGTTTGGATCCTTCAAACCAAAAGATGTCAAGAGAATGTATCACCTGCCAGATCCCTAGTGACACTACAACAAAGCATTCCTGGAATCTTTCACCAAGGATAATGACATTGAATCAGACCCTATCAAGCAATGGAGACATCTTCCTAACAATCACAAACATGAATCATCTGGTATATATTCCGTGGACTCCTTGGCATCTTCGTATTGTTATGTTGCTGCTATGATGTGTAGACTCTTCAGAAGCATGTCAGTCTTTGCAACCTTCCTTCAGTGATCAAACATGCTCTTACAAAGTGATTTTAAGGTGTCAAGGTCAAATTTTGTCATTTCAATAAGTCTTCAAGCAAAATTTGGTCACTAGGCATTAGGTCTAGGGTTTGTTTTCACTCTTTTCAAAATTGTCCAAATTTCGGTCCATGTCACCATTCAGCTGAGTGTATCATTATTCAGAAGGTTGTTATCATCATGTCAGGTTCCATTTGGTCATTTTACACCTTGTTCATGCCTCAGTTGCGCCTAGGCAAGGTTCATTTCCCTCTCCTAGGGTTTTGAAGGCAATTTCTCTTGAATGGTAAAATCATTAGCAAAACTTGTATCTAGATGTTCAAATGCCTTCCCCTATACTTCATGTACCTTATTAAACACTTCCCATCACTGAGATCCCCCAAATTCTTCATTTTTGCACAAACCCTAGTTTCTTGCCACAACTTGGCAATTTTCTAGGCTAGGCCTGTGTTTTGCCCTTTTGGATCTCTTCCCCTCACTTGATCTCTGAGATTCCACTTTCCCCTGCTTCCTAACATCCCTCCCTACTTCCCAAAATTTCCCCAAGAATTTAGAAGCCCCTTATCCCCTTCATTTTGCATCATTTCGACAAAATCCCTTGTTTCACACATCGGGCCAAGTTTCACTCAAAAGATTTTTCAGAGCAATCAAAGATTAATTTTGAAACACTAAGAGAGGTTTGTTTCCAAAACAGGCCAAGGAAGAAAAACCTCCTTCACATTTTACACAGGTGTCATGGTTTTAAAGAAATGTCAAAAATAAAAGCGCCTCGGGAGAATTGATGCACCTCTGAAGTGACCTTGGGAAAATCAAGTTTTCGCCTAGATTGGTTGGCCAAATAGCTTTCTTGATGAGTCAAAGGATAACTAGACAAAAATATCTTTCCAATGAACTATCATGAGCTCAATTGCGAGTTGAGGAAGGCATTCAAAAGTCGACTGCAACAGCACTCTGCCTTGAGGCAGCCTCATTTGGCACATTTTGACCAGTCTTGGGAGATTTGATTTTTTACAAGGCAAATGAACTCGAAATTAAAAAATTCTAGTTGGGTTCAAAATTATACTCAAAGACCTTTCGAACGAGCTACCCTGCGCCCAATTTGGACACCAGGAAGGCCTCCAAAAGCCTCCTGCAAAATGCCCTATGTGGCGCGCGGTGCGTTGGGCGGGTGCGCGGCGCATCAGAGGCGCGTGGCGCATAAGGGGCGCGCGGCGCATCAGGGGCACGCGACGCATCAGGCACAAAAACATAGTGTAAAAATACACTGGCACGGCGCATCAGGTGTGTGCGGCACGTTGGGCAGGCGTGCGGCGCATATAGCCTCATGCCTGAAAATTGTTGGAAACTTCACCAAATTGCTAATACTTTGCCTAGATTTTCCAGGTGGGCTTGCTATCTTGCTATTGCAGCAAATTTTATGATAAGAGATGGTGGTTTATGGGTGATAGTGGTTGCAACGAAAAGTCTCAAAACCTACTTCTAAAGACCCTCAACACAATTGCTGCCAGGGTTTAAAACTCACTGTTTTGCCACCAATATTTTGTCTCCCTCCCATTATTCCCTTATTTTCAACCTAAATCCATTACTCCCTTCTCCTACATACTCTATCCCAAATCCTCAACCCTCACACCGCAAAACCCATACAACTAATCCCAAACCCTAAACCTTATTCCCATACATCAAATCCTTCAAACCCTCTCCCATATTTCCCTATTAAATTTCTCCCAATAATTCCCATTCCTCCATATTGTTTCCCCTTCCTAACAACCCCTAACAGTCCCTGTTGCATTTTTTTTTCCCTTGGTGGGAGAAATTTGAATTCAATCACACTACAAAAGAGCAGTCCAACACAATTCTTTCACCGACATCTATTTCTCCAAGGCAGTGGTGTAACAACAATTATGTCATCCGGTCATTCATCCGATTATAAATTGGAAACCCAAAGTGACTCACCCTTGGAAGGACATGCACTCATGAGGCTTCATAGAGGTGGCAGGCATATCATTACTTGTCCCGGAACTTGGTGTACAAAGCGAGAATTGGGAGTTTGAAAGCAAAGGTAAAGAGAGCTTCAAGGAGGCGAAAATTGGATGAAGGACTCTAGATATTGGCTGAGGCATCCTTGGCTCATCATTGCCCTTGATGAAGAACCTTCAGTCCAAATTTCAAGAAATTTTGAGAAATTTTTTACATTTTGAAATTTTTGGCTTGCAAAACAAGTTTTTTGGCTCAACTTGTAGCGCGCCACACGCAACCCATAAGATTGGGAGGTCCAAATCAAAAATGGCTTGTAGTTTTGGATTTTTCATGATTAATTATACATGCTCAGCTATTTCCAAAGCATTTCATTAAGTTCTGGGTGACCAAAAGGCTCAAAAACACCATGAATATCACCTTTTTGCCACCTTTTGCACTAGCAGGAAGTACTTCCGGGATAATGCACTTTTGGAGGGGAAAATGGACACCAAATTCGAAAATTCCACTTGTGTTGGAAAGTAGACATCCAATGCTTTCCAACAAGCCAACCGGAGCTCAATTTGGATGCCGGGAAGTGCCCCAATAATAGGTGGAAAGGCACGCGGCGCATAGGGGTTTTTGGCACAATTTTCACCTTCCAGCTCAGAATTTCGGCCAGTTATGACTAGTTTCACCTCTTGATGTGGTGTTTGACCCAGCTTGATGTAATTTGATGTGTTTGATGTAATTTTGGCACATTTTTACTTGTTCTAGAGGATTCATTCACTAAAAGGTGAAAATTAAATGAATGAATTAGTTTCCTAGCATATAGGGGTAAGTTGTTTGACTACCTAGATTTCAGTTCCTTGTTTAGAATTAGTTTAAACAGCTCCTAGAATGATGA
>APFE030196787.1:51906-85943 GCA_000404065.3 Pinus taeda
ATTTTATCTACATTTTTGGCAAAGGAAAGACCAGGGTTTTGCAGCACTATTTGGGATTCATGTGGCTTTATGTGTTGACGGTGTGCTTCTTTCAGTATTTTTAAGTTGTTTATGTGTGTCGCTTTCCTCCTCTTATCTTTTGCAATTGAACAAATGAAGTGTTAAGGTAGAATCCATAATTTGCTATGCTCTGCCTTTAAGTTTGTTTGATTTTCCATGTTTTCATCTGTTTATGGAGAATCCTTGAAAGTTTCTTGCTCTCCTTAATCTCTCACCAGTCTGATCTATCCATTCATTCTCTTTAAAGGCATCAAAACAATCGCCTATCTCGCCCCAAGTGGACCTCTGCAAAAACTGTGCCTCATCCCCGCACCCAAAATTGCCTTTCCCTTGAATTCAACAAAACTTCAAAAAATCAATCTCAAACTCCTTGTACTTCATACCTAGCCTAAAATTAGTTATCAAATTAGTCATCTCGACCGCATTTATCATCTTTAGCCGAGATCGACCCGGAGAGAGCCCTCTCCTGTCCTCGTAGGGCTAGCTACGAGGCTGAGCGTGGTTTGATGTAGCCTTGAGTTTTACCTTATTTCAGCTTAAGGTAGATTTGAGTGCTAACAGCCCCAATTCTACTAGATTTTCTATTGAGATGGTTCCATTGATAGAAGCGACAATAAACTTCTTTTTCATGGATTGGGCAACTATCATATCGAACAAAATAGCTAGTCAAATACTGGATTATAGAAAGAACAGATTTTTCACTACTCGAGTCGTGCCCCCCATTCCATATGATTGCTTACATAGTTGACGCAATTTGTTTTAATTCCAACTTTCCCATAATAGGTTATAAATGGACTGTTCAAGACCCAACCCCCATTCATATTTACCATAAATACTTATGGAAGTATGAATACAAGAATCATTTATACAAGATTTGCCATGGTTTTATTTTACCCGTCCATCAAGCCATTTTTAATTAACCTACTCCTCGGCTATCTAACAAGGCTAGCATTGATTTAACCTCAATCGGTAGTTGGTTCAGGGAAGATATGTTTACCTATGTTAGGGTTTTTGGTAGTATTATAGATCCTCATGTCCTTCCACTTTACATTCTAGATAAGCTTTTAGCCAGGGACATAGCCCACCAGATAGTAGAAAAAGGGATGACTAGAAATCATAAAGACTCCAAGAAGCAATTGTGGTCTACCTTTTCTCTTCGTTGCGGCACTCACTCGTTACATGATTTTAAACATGCTGAGAGAGAAGCAGACAAGACAAAGGATATGAGTCTAGCCGTTATCCCTAAAAGACAATATGACCCAAATAAGGTTGCTTTCAATTTCACCACTCAGATGAAAGTTAATAAATTCTTACATGAGGAAGATGAGTTTGATGACTTGTTTTCTTTAGCAAAATTATTCTCAACAGTAATTAATTTCGAAAAATTCAAATTGAGTGCTGAGAAAATGGGCAAATTCATTGAATACAAGACACAGACGTTACTGACAGTACCTCTGGATTTGTTAAGTACTACACTAATCATTCAACAGGTAGAACACAGTGGAGAGCAGGTAATTGAGAAGGTTTCTGAAGAAGTTGAGACAAGTGATAAGGCCAGTGAACAACTAAATACTGATGTTCACATTGATCCCATATAGATTAAAGAGTGGGAGCAATTTGATCAATAGATCAAAAGTTAGAATGATCCTCGAAACATTATCACATCTGCGCCTCCTGAAACACAACGACCCATTATTCCTAATATTGTGATTAAAGAGACACCCAGCAAAGAAACATCTAGAAAAGAGATAGAAATAATCCTTGAAAATCCTTTAGGGGAGATTACATTGAATATCAAGGAGATTCCACCCTTGGATGTGTTTTACAATCCAAAACACAGGGCTGTAGTCAAGAGGTAGAGGAAAAAGAGGAAAATAGATCAAACATCATCCACAGCTCCTCAATCTGAATTTATGAATGTCATATGGAAAGATTCAAAGGTCAATCCTTATGAGGATTTGACTAAGTTATCTCAATTTGTAGGGGCACACACAGTTGCTACAATTGATAAGGCAACTAAAGTGAATCAATTGATCAAAGAAAAGGATCAAAATATTAATCAGCTTGAAGAACAACTGGCAGCAGAGTAGCAAAAGGTTAATCGGCTTGAGGAATAGTTAACAGTAGAGAAACAGAAGAATGAGCAGCTCAAAGAACACTTAAATCTAGAAAAGTGGGAAATTGACCAGTAGGCCTTTCATAAACAACACCAGCTGTCTCAAGAGCTCAAGCAGCTTAAAATTACGCATCAGCAAGAGATTAAGTCTAAATAAGAGTAAATCACATAGCTACAATTCTCCTTGGGACAATTCAAATATTATCGCAAGGTTGAAGAGTTCAAAAAGGAAGCCTTAGAGGCAAATAAGGTTTTATCTTAACAGTCGAATCTAATTTGCCATAAGATATCTTTTATTGATCCATTATGCATCATAATGACATCACTGATTGACCAAGCAGTTAATACCAGGTTAGAATTTGAAGATGTGGATGATAAAGTCACAAATTGTCCCTCCTGGAAAAGCACAAAAGATGGAAGAGCTGCTAAATTACCTAAAATTGAAGAATCTCATAAAGAATATTGTTTTCAGAATGGGAAACGCAGTTGATAAAAGAAGAAAGAGCTACCTCCAAGGCCAGGGCTATAATTAATATTGTTATTGAGTTGGTAAATGATAACTTATATGGTGCCAATTTAATTTCTTATTGTTCCCCATGAAAACTTCCGAAGGCGAAAGTTTTAGAGAAGCAATGAAAGCAAGATTTGGACACCAAAGAAGAGCAACTTAACAGAATAAAAGGTCTAAACTGGAATGTGCATTGGTCCTTTCTGGTCAAGATGCATAGCCAATGAATGACTATCAAGTACCTTGTTGATGCCATTGATCGCATGATGCCTGAGCTCTCACATGCCACATACGTAGGACAGTTACACTCCAGGATGAGTCATCCTCCAGAGATCCAAAGCATGCTCTCAATTTGTCGGTTAAAGATGCAAGAGAAAGCCTAGATGCGATGAATCTCTTCAAAGCTTATTGCAATTCTATTTTTGAAATACAAATCCCGTATTTTGATAAAGGCAGTTCCAACAACTCTCAACAATTTTTATGGATAGTTTGTTTTTAATTTTACTATAAAGACCCTTTCACATCATTTTAGAAAGGGTCCTCAATTTGTATAAAACTAGACTTGAGAAGTTTGCACTTCTACACTTCTTAATTTATTTTTTATAAGCCGTGGATCGAAGTTCAGACTTTTTGTGAAAGAGATTCATAAAGACTCGCATTTTGTATCTCCTTGGCGTTTCCAGAATAAGAAGATTGAACCAGAGTGTTACTTGCATAAATGAGATTCAAATGCATTTGGTACTTCTATCACTAATCTTTTGTCTTGTTTTATGTAATTAACATTCCATTGCTTTTCTATTGTTGATGTATTCACATGTTTTCAAACAACTCTGTATTATTTCACTTCTAAATGATTTAGAATTGTTATATTATATACATATGTTAGCGATAAATATTAGTATGTTATGTGATATGTTTTCATATTACTTTGTTTAATTTCTTAAATAAAATAATCATTATTTAAATGCATCTTTCTGTAGATAAGTAAATAATCTATATTATTATTTGTCTGCTAGGAATCATCAAGAATCGCATTATTATAAGATCACCCGGGTTATATAGATATATCTGTATATTTTAGAGCTTATAGATTAAACCACCTATCATATTTTTACATATTTAAAACACCCATTCGTAAAATCAGACTTTATTGGGAAACTGGTCTCATAATATCCAATCGGAGCCACCATACCAAACAGATAAGGTGTTGCACTAAGGTCTGGACCGGGTGGTTATCCCCCAGTGTTGGTGCTACGATTTTAGAGGCATCAATAGAACCACATCCCAAACATTGTTACGAACTATGGTGTCATACTCCTCCACCATAGCATCAACCCAAATCGGTTGTTGCACTGCTTCCTCAAAGGAAGATAGCTCGATCTCAACACATTCCCCAACAAGGGCCATGTATCCAATATACCTCTCAGGTGACCTCCTCTGTCTACGCTGAGAAGATGGTTCTCCCACATTCTCTCTCACATCCAACAATAATCTGTCAGCTTCTCTTGTGCGTTTCCACCCATCTCTGGAAGACTTTGCTTGAGTGGATGTCTCCACTCTTGGATCCTCTACATGGCTACTCCACATCAGTCTGAGGCTTCTCCTCCTTAGGAACCAAAAGTTCCTCCACAGCCTGTAGTTGGAGCTCCTTCTCAAGGGAAACTCGCATGGCCTTCTTCTCATCAAACTTGAGATCTCTGTGAACCACTATCCTCAGACTGGTAGGCAAGTACACCCGATAGTTGTGGGGTGTATCAGTGTACCCCACAAGTATCCCCAACTCGGTTATCGGCTCAAGCTTCTTCCATGCATTCTTTGTCACATGGCAATATACCGATGAGCCAAAGATACTGAAGTGACCCACATCTGGTCTCTTACCGGATAAAGCTTCCTCTGGTGTTTTCATCCCAAGTGTTAGGGCCTAAATCTACCTCAGGCTGAGAAAGGCAAGTCTAGGGTAACATCAAACCATGCTTAACCTGGTAGCTAGCCCTACCCGGTCGGGAGAAGGCTCTCTCCTTGTCAATCTCAAGAAAATATAGCAAATGGGGCTTGAGATTACTGATGTAAAGACTAATTTTAGGCTAGGTATATGCTCATAGGAGTTTGTTTGAGTTTTATGTTGGTTTGCTGGATCAAAAGTGAAAGGCAAATTTGGGTCTAGGGAATGGACTCAGTCTTGTAGAGGTTTCTGTGGGGTGAGGTAGGCAAATGCTTTAGTACTTTGAAATAAGTGAAATGGAAAGATTTAAGTCTGGTGAGGAGTTGGAGAGGGCATGAAGGTATCAGGAATCCTCTTCAAATAGTAGAAAACATATAAAGCTAAACAAACCCGAAGGTAGAGCACTGCAACATCAATGATTTCTACCTTTACACTTAATTCATTTAGTTAAGCTAAAAAGAGAGAGATAATGGCACACATAAAAACATGATAACTTGAAATTACAGAAGGAGAAACAATACTAAATTACTTTGCCACAAGAATCCCACAAAATGCTGCAAACCTTGGTCTATTTCCTTGCCAAACTGCAGAGATGAATGTACAATAATGCTCAAAGCTTTCATAAGAGTCCAACCTTCTACCAAATGACTAAAAAAGCACATGATATAGACCTCCAAACCACGTGTGCTATCCATCAGGGGTCGAATCCATGAGAAGAGGGGTGGTTTCAACCATATCTAAACTAGTAACACAAAAGTAGGTAGTGGAACAACTTGCCTCTAAAAGCTAGGAAACTAATTCATTCATCTTCAAACCACCTACAACTGATGTATCTACCTTATCAAGTCAATTTTTATCATTTTTATGTCATAGTAAATCAATTTACATCATTTCAGCTCATGAATTTTACCATAAGAGAGAAAAAAATCAAACTAGAAGAAAACTAGGCGAAAAACAGAGTTTTTGGGCAAAATTGGCACTTTCTCATCCTGTGCATAACGCCACTTTTTCTGTGCATGGTGCTTTTTTCTCGCTGCATTTGGAGGCCTTCCCCTTCACCAAATTTTATCCAAGTAGGCTTTTTGGAAATTTTTGTCAATCTACTTTCAAGGACAAGTGGCATTTCTAGATTTTGTGCCCATTTACCCATCCAAAAGTTAGTTCTCCCAACACTGCTTCCTGTGTGGCCAAAAAGTGGCAGAGAGGGCATTTTTGAGGTGTTTTTGACCCTTTTGGTGACCCAAAACTTGTCCAAATTCCCTAGTAATTTCTGGGTATTCATAATTTTTCATGAGGAATCCAAAAATGTGAATTTTTCCTTTAGAGGAGGTCCATAGAAAAATCAAGCGCCAGGTGGTGCTACGCACCTGCCAGGAAAACTTGTTTTTTCCTTGAAAAATTCAAAATTGTCAAAAAGTTTGCCAAAGTTCTTGAAATTTGGCATGAGTGATCTGCATCAAGTACTATGCTGGGCCAAGGAAGCTTCAACCAATATCTTGAGTTTATCTTGGTCTTATTTTCTCCTCAAAGTCTTCTTCAACTTAGCTTTTAGGCACCTTATCCTAGCTTTGCAAATTTTGCTTCGTGCCAAATAGTGATAAGCCATGTGCCGCAACATCTTTTTCTCCTTATTGGCTTTCTCAAGCAGCTTCTCTAGGTGCATATTTTCCCTCTCTAGCTAAGATTCCCAGTCAGCATCAATTTCTTGCTCAAGCGGTTTCAATTTGACTTTCTTTCTTTTTGTTGCTTGCTTGTTTTCCCTTATGGTTTGCAGCTCCATGATTGTCTGCTTATCCTCCAACTTCTTATTTCGTTGCTCAATGTAATTTATGATCCACTTAGCTCTTTCAATGTTAAGAGATAAGTCATGGATGTCAGCTTCTTGCTCTTTGATGTTCTCCTTGAGTTTTGAGCTTTGGGAGCCCAAATCAGCATCATCATCCTAAATTAAAATGAAATATCTCTCCCAACCTTCAGAAGGCCCTACCTCATGCAATGGTTGCTTCCCTTTATCCTGTACCTGCTCTACTGAAGAAGAATTAAAAGCCCCTTTCACCCTGAGTGAAGATAGCATTTTCCTGTGATTTGATGAAGGAAATGAGACCCCTTCCACCCCAGGTGGATATAGTACTCATTTGGCAGTTACAAATAGCCTCCTTGTCCCCTTTTCATAAGTGACATATACCGGAACCCCTATAGCTTGAGTTGTAGCTTGAGTCTCATGAACCTCTGGTTGATTTGAAGGCCCTCCTTCCTCTTGAAAAACTAATGGAGTCACTTGAGGGATTTTGAAAACCTCATGTGAAATGAAAGTATCCCATGAAACATTCAACAAGCTCAGCTGATGCAAAACAACAATCTTGATCAATGCAAAGTGATAAATGCTATTGTATTGTTGATGAGTAGGTTTTCTTTGCACCAATGTGGTCACTTTCTCAAAATTTATGCGTATGAAATAGGGGAGGTTCATCATCCTCACTCTAGTAAAATGCATCAATAATCTAACATGATAAGTGTACAGGCAAGAAAATCTCCCTTCACAGCTGAAGTATTTGATAATGAGCTTCATGAGTGGAGCATAAGTGTCCTGTAGGTATCTGAAAGGAAAGACCCTACTAATTTCCTTTTGATAACTAGCCTTGATATAAGGCTCATAATGCTCTTTGCTCACATGCTATCCTTTGTTCCACTGTTCACCCACATTTGGAATACTTGTTGCTTCAGCTATAGTTTCAGGTGTTAAAGTGAAGGAAACACCTGCTAAGTTCACCTGACCATTGTGAAGATGAAGGAAAAATAATCTAGCAAGTTCATGGTGGTATTTCAGCCTCTACACCATCTCACAAAACTAGTAGCAAGGCTGATGTTTGAAACATGTCACTGCAAGGGGACAAGCCAATAATTCTGTGAGTATGGTGGGCTCCTCTCAGATGTGTTTCCTCCCTTATGTGGTTTTCTTAGTGCATGAATCTCTTGGGAGGAATCACCCACAGTTTCCTTATCCCTTTCATAAGCTAAATTTGTTTCCATGTTTGCCACTGTATGGTGCAAAATGATGAGTATGAAGAGATTTTATGTCAAGAATAGGTGACTATTGTTTTCTTCTTTGGGATTTGATGAATGGGACTGATGAGTGGAAGGTTTTGATGCTGACTCTAGGGTTATTAGGGAGTGATAAAGTTTTTGGGAATGAAGATTAGGGTTTGGGGATAGAGGGAATTAGGTGTTAGGGTTTGGGAAAAAAAGGGGGTAAGATGAGTGTGAATGAGAGAGGGAAAGGGGAATAAACTTAGGGAAATGTGGTGAAGGGAAAATTATGCAAAGGAGTAGATTAACAGCAAGAATGAAAAAAAACTGTAAACCCAAGCAATTTTGCAATGCAACTATGCAGCAAATTAGGGTTTGATTTATCACCTTTCAAAACACTATCAATGATGAGTAAATCTCTTCTTATGGAAAATGGATGGGTTTACTTACTTGAAAGGATGGTGTTAGAAGATTTTTGAGCTTGAGAAGGTTGATTTGCAAGAGTTTTTGGCTTGGCAAACTGGTGCGCCGTGCCAAAACCCAGGTGCGCCATGCCTAATAGGTGCATCGTGCCATTTCAATCTACTATGTAATTTCTGTGCCCAGTACTCCGCGCCGAGTAGGTGCGCTACGCCTATGCTCAGGTGCGCCGCGCCAAGAGAAAATTGTGAACTCTGCTACAATTTTCCTCGATTTGCCTTCAAACGCGATTTTCACTCTCACTTTGAGAAAATGAAGTTTTCAAATGCCAAATATAACTTTATATACATTTTGGCTTTTAATTTTTCATTTGAAAAACCCGTTTTTCTAAAGTTCCTTTTCACTTTGTTCTTTAAAAATTTTGTTTTGCAGTTTGGCTCTCTTTTTATCATTTGATGGACTAATGCTTGGATTTTTTGTCTCTTTTGCAGAAGCTAGAGTGCAGGAGTTTGGCAACGTGACCCAGGGCTTCATTTCTGAACTTATTACATATAGGAAAATTAAGATTACATGAAATTTTATACATAGAACATAAAAACTATGTTTTTCCTCGAAACAGGGTTTTGAGGAAAAAAATCAATTACTGAGTATATCATTATTGAAATTTTGATGCTGAGACCTTATTAGACCTCCTCATGTACCTGCTGACCATTATTAAGCTTTTTCATGACTATGGTGACAAACCCTAGACCTAATGAGACTTGAAAACCCTAAAATGACTTTTGTAGATGAAATAAAATAAAAATGACAATAGATGACTTGTACATATGGAAATAGGCCAGCATATGAAAAGCATGAGGGAATTTGATAAAGAACCGCTACCATCAGATGATCCATGACCTAATGGAATGCAGTTGATCGGATGAGATCCTAATATGCATGCAAAAAGAGAATTTTGATCACTGATGGAGGGATGAAGATACCAACACTAACACCAAGTATGCGATGCGGGCTTCTATTCTTCAAATAAACCATTGTGTTGCATGCCTCAACCCACAAATGAAGTGGTAGGCCTTAGTCATGCAGCATCGCCTGAGCTGCCCCTACAATCATTCTATTCTTCCTCTCGGCCACGCCATTCTACTATGGGTTATGAGGTGTTGTCAACTCCTGTTTAATTCCTTTTGCTGCACAAAAGTCTGTTGCAAATAGCAACAAGAAATGATAAAAATAGAATCTAGAATATTCCAATTTTAATTTATCCTTGAATTAAAATTGTGAATTAAATTCGAATTTAGTCTCACCAACTGCTTGGAAATAATTAATTAATTCATTATGGGTTAATTAGTTGGAGAAATTCAAGTTAGAAGTATTTCTGAAGTCATGCAACAGTTATCCCTTAAATTAAGGAGTTTATCCCTTAATTAAGGAGATAAGATTGAGTTATATTTGAGTTGTAATTAATTAACTCAGTTTACTGAGCTAAGTATAGTTAAATTAGTTCCAAATTGTTTGAGGAACTAATTGTGAGTTATTAGTCAAATGATGCATGCATGCACTCAACAAGTGTACTCCAGATAACTGAATATTATCTCGTCAGAAACTCATGCATGTATATTCTGAGAAAGACCTATTTGAGCTAAATGTCAAGGATAGGTTACTATCAGTTGCATGTGTTTTCCTATAAATGAAACTCATCCATGTAGTCAAGGTAAGGTTCCTAGAGGATTGCGCAGTTCTGACAGTGTGTTAGAGCAGTGTGTGAGAGAAGTGTTACACTGGGTGAAGGAGATCATCCTAGAGGTAACTGCGCAAGGAAATAGGAGGCTTGGAGGGCAAATGAGAAGGTTTGTGAGAAGCATTGTTTTCCTGTGAGCATCCAGGAGGATTGTACTTAGAGCTGGCTAGTTGTGAGAGCTAAGGCTTTGTGTAATTCTGATATATTTCCACCTTGTATGATAATACAGATAGCGGGGTTTTCAGCTGAGGCTTTCCCCTGAGTATTCTTCTATGTTTCATGTGCATTGATTCTTCTTCTGGTTATATGTGTTCTTCTTGATCTTGCTTAAATCTATTAAGCTTTCACAAGTTTGATTGTAGAAGTAGATTAAAGTATTTTTCTTTAGTTATATTTCATTATCAAGTTGATCTATAGTGAGAATTTCTACAAGGTATCAGATCCAAGTTTATTAGAGTTGTGAACAATATACTGAGAAGCAAAGTCGAAGTTCGAAGTTCGGGGTTGCAGGTGCAAATCGAATTCATCTCATCCTTCAAGGTTGGTCAATGACGTTCGATGGCTTGAGATTCGAGTATGCGTTGGATGGCAGCTTGAATTACATAGCGTGGAAAGATCACATGGAGGCTGTATTAAAAGACAATGGCTTGAAGGATTTCATTGATCAAGAAATCCCAAAGCTAGGTTCAACTAATGCACAAGAGTTGGCTGAATGGAAGAAGTGTGTGGTGAGGGTGAGACAGATCATCCTTGACAGAGTTTGAGACCATATTGTCTTGAGTCTCCATTGGAAGGATACTCCATTTTCAATGTGGAAGACATTTTAAGACCTCTACCAAAACAGTAACGACCAGAGGAAATTGGTGCTCAAGGATAAGCTTCGAAGAATCAAGATGGAGAACAGCGATACTGTTTCCACATATCTGAACAAGCTCACACTTGTAGAGATTAGCTTGGAAGTGTGAGAATAACTACTGTCGATGATGATATGTTGAGCCTCACACTCCTTGGCCTTCCAAAGAGCTGGAATAGCTACCATGACTTTGTGAATGGAAGGGAGAAATTTCCGGATTGGGAACGACTGTGGTCGGATCTCACGTAGGAGTAGATCAGGAGGAGCACACAAGATAGTTCTTCATCCAAGGATGATGATGAAGAAAAGATGGCCTTAGAAAGTAAGGTAAGGAAAGGGAACGTGTCCCATTCTGAATCGAATTCTTCTCATGGAGGGAAGAAGGTTGACAAGTCTAAAGTGAGATGCTTTAATTTTCACGAGATGGGACATTATGAAACTAATTGCCCATCGAAGAAGTCCAAGAAGGGATCCTCAGAAGGATCAAAAGGTGAGGCATTAGCCTCTCAGTTCGAAATGGACTTCACCCTCATCGCATGCACGATGTCATCAATGATGGGTTGTGGTTGGTATCTTGACAATGGAGCCTCATTCCACATGACCGGTGTTAAAAGTTTATTCAGTACCTTGGAGGAGAAAGACCTGAATATTCACATGGAGATAGGTGATGATGAAAAGTTTAGTGTTTCAGGAGTGGGCACAATTGCTTTTCAGAGGGAGCATGGAGCTTCTATTACCTTAATAGATGTGAAGTATGTGCCTAGACTGAAGAAGAACTTGGTATCGGTCGCGATGTTGGAGGACAAAGGCTAAAATGTTGTCTTAAGTAAGGGAAAGATTTTCCTTAGACACAACACCACGATACCACTATACAGGTGAAACAGGTTGCGTTCACGAGTCAAGAACCTATATGCTCTTAAGGTTCAAGATGCATGCAAAGCCTTGAGGAGCAAGGAAACTGTTAGAGACTTGGTGGTTGAGAGGGAGAGTAAATTACCTCCAACAGCAGATCCCAGAAGAAGTCTCAAACAATTGTGGAGGAGCCACAATTGGAGAAGTGGGCAGAGGGATCACATGCAGCCATACCTCTAGGTGTGAGGTGGGGCAATGTGAAGTGATAGTCTCAAGAAGGTTGAAATATAGGCAGGATCCTTGAGGTACCCAGCCTCTTTGATTATACCTTGCTATGGGAGCCCTGACGAGGAGTAGCAGGACTCGCTAAGTGGGTAGAGACGAATGCGGATGGAGTGACAGAGGAAGCTTCAACATCAGAGGGTGTTTCTAGCCCAACAGGGAGGTCAGTTGGGAGATCAGTTACTTACTTCTTAGTAACTGAGTTGCAGTGCAGCAATGGGCGGCACGATGCAACATGATGAGAGGAGGTGCGGTGCAAATGCAGTGCTGGTAGAAAGGACCAGCAGCAGCACAGATGCAGCAGGAGGAATCAGTGGGATTGATGCAGTTAGAGATCAAAGTGATAGAGGCTAGAGCAGTTAGATACTGAAGAGTGCAGAGAAGGATTGACAACAGTGCAGAAAGGCTGAGTCAATAGAAGTACAAAGTTTTTAGTTGACAGAGGCAATAGTAGTTAGAGACTTTGATGACAGATGCATCATACTGATTCAGGTTGGACGTTTTTTTTTATTTTTGGAGTTGTTGGAGCAACAACACTAGAGAGAAGTGTTGCATGCAGAACATTCTAAAGGTTTAGGATCAGGATCGAATTGAATTCCTTCTTGTTGAGAGGGAGTGTTGAAAATAGCAACAAGAAATGATAAAAATAGAATCCAGATCCAATTTTAATTTATCCCTGAATTAATTGTGAATTAAACTCGAATTTAGTCTCACTAGTTGATTGGAAATATTTAATTAATTCATTATGGATTAAATAGTTGGAGAAATTCAAGTTAGAAGTCTTTTTGAAGTCATGCAACGGTTATCCCTTAAATTAAGGAGATTATCCCTTAATTAAGGAGATAAGATTGAATTATATTAGAGTTGTAATTAGTTAACTCAGTTTACTGAGTTAAGTCCAGTTAAATTAGTTCCAAATTATTTGAGGAACTAATTATGAGTTATTAGTCAGTTGATGCATGCATGCACTTAACAAGTGTACTCTAGATAACTGAAGATTCTCTCATTAGAAACTCATGCACGTCTATTTTGAGAAATATCTAGTTGAGCTAAATGTCAAGGATAGGTTACTCTAAGTTGCATGTGTTTTCCTATAAAGGAAACTCATCCATGCAGTCAAGGTAAGGTTCCTGGAGGATTTCGTAGTTCTGACAATGTGTTAGAGCAGTGTGTGAAAGCAGTGTTACACTGGGTGAAGGAAATCATCCCAGAGGTAACTGCACAAGGAAATAGGAGGCTTGGAGGGAAGATGGGAAGGTTTGTGAGAAGCCTTGTTTGCCTGTGAGCATCCAGGAGGATTGTACTGAGAGCTGGCTAGCTGTGAGAGTGAAGGATTTGTGTAATTCTGATATATTTCAACCTTGTATGATAATACAGATACTGGGTTTTTTAGCTGAGGCTTTCCTCTCAGTATTATTTTGTGTTTCATGTGCATTGATTCTTCTTCTGGTTATATGTGTTCTGCTTGATCTTGCTCAAATCTATTAAGCTTCTGCATGTTTGATTGTAGAAGTAAATTAAAGTATTTTGATTTAGTTATATTCCATTATCAGGTTGATCTATAGTGAGAATTTCTACATGGTATCAGAGCCAAGTTTATCAGAGTTGTGAACAGTATACTGAGAAGAGAATTCGAAGTTTGGAGTTCGGGGTTGCAGGTGCAAATAAAATTGATCACATACTTCAAGGTTGGTCAATGGCATTCTATGGCTTGAGGTTCGAGTATGTGTTGGATGGCAGCTTGAATTACATAACATGGAAAGATCACATGGAAGATATATTAGAAGACAACAGCTTGAAGGATTTTATTGATCAAGAAATCCCAAAGCCAGGTTCAACTAATGCATAATAGTTGGTTGAATGGAATAAGTGTGTGGTGAGGGTGAGATAGATCATCCTTAAGGGAGTTCAATACCATATTGTCTCAAGTCTCCATGGGAAGGATACCCCATTTTCAATGTGGAAGACATTTTAAGACCTCTACCAAAACTGTAGCGACTAGAGGAAATTGGCACTCAAGGGTAAGCTTTGAAGAATCAAGACGGAGAATGGTGATACTATTTCCACATATCTGAACAAGCTGGCCACTTGTAGAGATGAGCTTGGAAGTGTGGGAATAACTACTGCAGATGATGATGTGGTGAGCCTCGCTCTCCTTAGCCTTCCAAAGAATGGAATAGTTACCAAGACTCTGTAAATGGAATAGAGAAATTGTCGGATTGGGAACGACTGTCGTCGGATCTCATGCAGAAAGAGATCAGGAGGAGCACACGAGATGGTTCTTCATCCAAGGATGATGATGAAGAAAATATGGCCTTAACAAGTAAGGCAAGGAAAGGGAATCTTCACTCGAATCCCAATCCTCTTGGTCTGACCTGTGGCTATGTGTCTTAGGAATGCCTTTCCTTTACTGAAGACAACATTGTAGCCTTTGTCCTCCAACATCGCGACCGATACCAAGTTCTTCTTCAGTCCAGGCACATACTTCACATATTTCAAGGTGAGAGGAGCTCCATGCTCCCTCTGAAAAGAAACCGTGCCCACTCCTGAAACACTGTACTTTCCATCATCACCCATCTCTATGCGCATCTTGAGGTCTTTCTCCTCCAAGGTACTGAATAAACTTTTATCACCAGTCATGTGGAATGAGGCTCCACTATCAAGATACCAAACACAACCCACCTTCTTGGACTTCTTCGATGGGAAATTATTTGCATAATGTCCCATCTTGTGATAATTAAAGCATCTCACTTTAGATTTGTCACCCTTCTTCCCTCCATGAGAAGAATTTGATTTGGAATGGGAAGCCTTCCCTTTCCCTTTCCTTGCCTTGCTTGCTAAGGCCAGATTTTCTTCAACATCATTCTTTGAAGAAGAACCATCTCGAGTGCTCCTCCTGATCTCCTCCTGCATGAGATCCGACCACAGTCGTTCCCAATCTGGCAGTTTCTCTCTTCCATTCACATAGTCCTGGTAGCTATTCTAGCATTTTGGAAGACTAAGGAGAGAAAGGCTCACCATATCACCATCAGCAGTAGTTATTCCCACACTACCAAGCTCATCTCTATAGGTGGTAAGCTTGTTCAGATATGTAGAAATATTATCGCCCTTCTCCATCTTAATTTTTTGAAGCTTATCCTTGAGTGCCAGTTTCCTCTGGTCACTGCTGTTCTGATAGAGGTCCTTCAATGTCTTCCACATTGAAAATAGAGTATCCTTCCCATGGAGACTTGAGACAATATGGTCTCAAACTACCTCCAGAAGAGTCTATCTCGCCTTTGCCACACACTTCTTCCATTCAACCAATTCTTGTGCATTAGCTGCAGTTGGCTTGGGGATTTCTTGATCAATGAAATCCTTCAAACCATTGTCTTCTAATACTGCTTCCATTCTATCTTTCCATGCTATGTAATTCGAGCTGCCTTCCAAGGCATACTCAAGTCTCAAGCCGTAGAACACCATTGACCAACCTGAAGTATGAGATGAATTCGATTTGTACCTGCAATCCAAAACTTCAAACTTTGAATTCTCTTCTTTGTATATTGTTCACAGCTTTGATAACCTTTGCTCTGATGCCATGTAAAAATTTTGATTGTAAATTAACCTGATAATGCAATATAACTATAGCAAAATACTTTAATCTACTTCTACAATCAAACTTGTGGAAACTTAATAGATTTGAAAAAGATCAAGCAGAACACATATAACCAGAAGAAGAATCAATGCACATGAAACACAGAAGAATACTCTGGGGAAAGCCTCAGTTAAAAACCCTGCTATCTATATTATCATACAAGTGGAAATACCTCAGGATTACACACAACTTTAGATCTCACAGCTAGTCAGCTCTTAGTACAATCCTCACTAATGCTCACAGACAAAATAGACTGCTAATATGCCTTCTCCTCTGCCCTCCAAGCTCTTATTTCCTTGTGTTGTTTTTCGTGGGTGATCCAGTTTTTACCAAGTGTAACACTGATCACTCACACTGATCTTACACCCTGTAAAACTGTGCAAATCTCAAGGAATAAATTCCTTCTGCATTCAAAAGACTTTCTTATAGGAAAATTCTTGCAACTAATAGTACATTATCCCTATCTTTAATCTCAACTGGGTCTTTCTTTAAATAGACATGCGTGAGTTATTTATGAGAGAATATTCATTTATTTGGAGTACACTAGTTTGATGCATGCATGCATTAACTGATTGAACTCACAATTAGTTCCTCAAACTGTTTGGAACTAGTTTAACTAGACATAACTCAGTTCACTGAGCTAACTAATTACAACTCAATTATAACTCATCCTTATCTCCTCAATTAAGGGATAATCTCCTTAATTTAAGGGATAACTGTTGCATTTCTTCACAAAGAGTTCTAACTTGAATTTCTCCAACTAATTAACTCAAGATGAATTAATTAATTATTTTTCAAGCAGCTAGTAAGACTAAATTCGAATTTTAATTCTCAATTTTAATTCAAGGACAAATTAAAATTGGAATATTCTTGTTGCCACATTTCAACAATTTTCATCAGATTTCTATTTTGATTGTTTCATTGAATTTGACTTTTCACAAGATTTCCATTTATACTTGTTTCACTTAATTTAGTCAACCAGTTTGTAAATAGCACTCCTTTGAAGTTTAACCATTTTCTCGCCTAGACTAAAAAATGTAAATAAATGTATGATATTTCATTTTTGCAATTAAAATAGTATTTCATTATAAATATTAACTCTCAGTTAATTTTTACTAATTCTTTCATTTTTTCACTACCAGTCCTAGAAAATGACCCAACTAAATTGTATAACACATGAAAACATGTTTCGGGATCTTGGTAATTTGCTCCAATTTGTTATTTAAAACAAATTTCCAAACCCAAAACCCCAAAATTGCAAAGTGGCTATAGTCCAATTTGTAGGACTATTAATTCACGTCACCTCACTTTACACCCCTTCTCTTCCATCCAAAAATTGCAATTTAAAAAAATGCGATAAAAATTATTTTTGTGATGCGATAATGCGATATCGCATACCACAATTTCATATTGTCACTTATTTTGAAAACTTTCGATCATGAGACTGCAATTTGATTTTATACGAGGGGTTAAGTTTTTTAACATAAGATTGATCCTCTTATCCCTCTGTAACCTCACCTTCATGTCAGTGTCCCTCCATACCCTCCACTCCTTATAACTCCATCCTCTTCACACTCAAGCTAATATACTCTCCACCCTCACATTAATATGTGACTTATGAAAAATTTATGATTATAATATTTATATATTAATTATAATTTTTATATAATACAATTATAATATTAATATAATAATATTTTTAATTAATCATTAAATTGAATTTCTTATTAATTAATTTTTATTAATAATTAATTTATAAAATTTAATAATGTATATGTAATTAATTAGCATTAAATTAATTAATAACTGTAGTTTAATTTTAGAATTAGATTTTTAATTAAAATTCTGATTTTTAGCACAAGTAATAGAATTTCCAGAACTCTAACAATTTTAATATACCAACTTTGGAAGCTCATAAATGGAGTTTTACTTGGCCAAATGAGGCCAATATGCCTCATTGGAAAGATTAAATTATGGAGAACATTTCTAAAGTAGTTTCATTTCCATATTTAATCATTTAATGGGTCTAAAATCCAGCAAAAAACCAAGCTCCGATTTTTTTAATAAAATTAATTTTCTTAGTTTAATTTTCTGCATTTTCATCTACCCATAACTTCTTCTGAGTGAATATCAATTCACCTATGTTCTCCTTGGCCAATAAAATTTTCACAATCATCAATAGAAAGCTCATATTTATTTTATTTTAATTATGTAATTAAGTTTTGATTGAATTTTTTTAATTCCAGATTCGACATTTTGATTTTATTTTTGCATTTAAATTTAGTTTTGATTTTTTTATGCAGGAAAATTGTTGAAGAGAGGAGGAGAATAAGATCTCAATCAAAGATAATTCTCCAGCAATAGGAGAATGGAATTTTAGGCCAATGAAAATTAATGGAGCATATTTCTTCTTCAACAAATTTTTTTGTTGAGAATTCTTTTGTAAATATTATAAATAACATCTTGTAGAATGTATTAGGGGCTTCTCTTCTTTGCAATTCTGAATTCTTAAAAGAACTATTGTAATAGGGATTTAGAGTTGTAGGTGAGAGGAGAAAAACTCTTAGATCTGGGGATTATTGAGGATTTTTCTTTTGCATTTTGAATTATGTATGATGGGCAGAGCTTTCACTACTGCAGTTCTTGTTGTAACAACATAAGTTCAAAGATTGTAGAGGACTGTTGGAGACCAAAGTCAGAGAAACGGATTCAATAAATTGGTATTTCTAATATTATTGTTTTAAATACTAGTTTCATTTTATGATGGCATGAATGTGTCATTTTATTCATATTTGTGCACTAATGTCGATATGAGTAATTTGTCTCAATCATATGTTATTATTTATCTTTTTTTTTATGGGTTGAATTCTGATTTCTAAGTAACTATTTACTCATAAATCCATCTTTTAATATTGATTTAACAAATAGTGATATGTTGTGAACTATTTCCTCATAATATTATTTAATTATTCAAATTATTGATTTAACAATAAATATCATTTTATGAACTACTTCTAAAAAAAAATTGTTGATTATTTTAGTTAAGAGGTCTCTGAATAGAATGTGTTTTGATATTCATAATGTTAGTTAATTGAACTACTACGTTAGCTTGATATTCATTATAATCCAGACATATTTAAATCCCAATCATTTAAATATCTTTCTCTTAGTTGGGTTAGATCTATATCTGCCTAATTGAGATAGGATTAGGATTTAGTTCCTTTTGCTTGCATCTTAGAATAATTTTAGATTAATTTTGCATTTCTAAAATTCCTCTTCACAAATAAGAAAACTTTAGTTGTGGCTTGGCTGAGTCCTAAATCAGCTTAAGGATCACTTTCTTGCTTGATCAGCAAGAGGGTTGATCTGTTGTCTCTTCTTCATTGGTGGATGAAAGTCATATTTTAAGCCATAGGAGATTGAGAGAAAGTAACTAGACCTAGTTAAACCATTCGGAACCACCATTCCAAAAAGAAAAGGAGTTTCTTTAAGGTCTAGACCGAGTGGTCATCCACAATGTTGTTGCAGCAAATTTCGAGGCTTCAACAGGACCCTACAGTGATACAATGTGATATCACCAGTTGTATATGATTGTTTGAAGACTTAGTGTTTCATGGTAAGGCAAAGCATATCAATAACAAGTATCCCTACATTCTAAAGCTAGTACAAGATGGTGTATTTTAGCTATAATATATCTCCACGTATGAGTAAGTAGATGATATATTGACAAAATATCTTCCTAATAAGAAGCTTGTGTATTTCAGAGACAAGATTGGTTTGGTTAATGTATCCTCCTTAGTTGAGAGAGAGAGATAGGCACATCATTCTTGTCTTCACTTGGGAAGAAAAAATGGAGGATTGGGTAAGCATCTGGCATTCGATACTCTCTAAGGATGTGATAGGGAATCCAAGATGAGAGTAGTCATGGACCGATATTATTTGAGGACTAGTTATCCAAGATAAGAATAATCTAAAGAAGGTCATACTCTGTGAACACCTGGGTGAAGTATGTACCTTGAGAGACAATGATAATGGTGACTATAAATAATTGCTCTTGTCAACATTGTGCTATGATCTTGCGGAGAGATAGAGTTGTTAGTCAAGGCCCTGTTATGTGACAATGTTGTTTGGTAGGATGCTAAACAGATGGGTTACCAATTCGACTCTTATTATGAGATCTCTTCATATTGATAATTCCCATGTATCATTTATGAATACCTCCTTAGTTAAGAGGGAGTGTTGAAAAATGTGTAACTAGGTTTGGTATTCATAAATATGAAATGTATTTTTTATTCTTATATATTGTAAAATGAAAGAAAAAATATTATTATTGATTTTGGAGCATGGGTTTCATGCTCAAGGTATTTTACATTATAGGTCAAGCACTCATTCAGTGCTTCTAGGGTTTGTCTTCGGTCAGAAGTCAAAAGAGTCACGGTCATAAGTTGAAGACCCCTTCAGGCACATTGTAACTAGTAAATAAAATTATTTTTTTCATTTAATGAGTCAAAACACCCTCTAAGACCAAGTCATCCTAGTATCTGGCAAGTCGGTCTAAAATAAAGAGCCATGTCCACTTTGAAGAGCCTATTTATAGGAGGAAACTCAACCTCCTTGAGACACACTCATACATCACTCATTCTAGTGAAGAAGGAGGAATAAGAAGGAAGAAAATAAGGAAGAGTATGAAGGATACTTTTGGACTATTTCTCTCTCACACGTGCTAAGGAGGACCAGGGTTTCTACAGCAGATCTGGGGTTTCAATCTACAAGTTCGATCTTGGAGAAAATAAGGAAAGAAGGTCAAGCGAAGGTCACCAAGGGTCATTATCAATCTCCAAAGTTCAAGGAAAGGAAAGTGAAGGTAAAAGGAAGGCTTAGAAGGTATATGGAAGCTTACACGTGTGGCAACAACAACTAAGAGGGGGGGGGAGGAATTTTAGATCTGTAGTGGAGGTCAAAAGTTTGCAGCTGGAGGTCAAAGAAGTGCTACAGGAAGAGATTTGACTAGGTTTGACTAGATCAAGGTTAGCACATCATTTGGAGAGGTTGGTGTTGGTCGTGGAGGGTATTTGGTTCAATCTTAAGCTCTTGGGATTCATAAATTAAAGAATCTATAAGGAAGAGAAGATATTTGTGGGTTTTCCTCTCAAGTGGAGAGGTTTCAGCCCTGACTTGTAGCCTATATTTTATGTTCTTGTTCTTCTTGTTTTGGTAGTTGTTTGATGATACACACACATAATAATAAGTAACAAATCTAATAACTAAAAAGACATCACAATCAGTAATCAAGTAAAGAGAAATCACTATAATCATTTCCCTATAGATTTCTTTTCATAAGACACATAGAGTATCGACTTCAAGACAACTCATTATGTTTATGAATAGGTCGTAATTCCTTTTGGTTATGTAATACACCAACTACATTCATGTGGTTAATATTGGACACAAGTTCTACACGAGGCTTATCCCTCCAAAGTTGCAAGTCATTTCGGTGTTCGAGAATAGGGGTAATCAAGTTAGGATAGAGAATACCTTCAAGATGGGAGGTTGAGTCTCATATCCTCTAAAGAAAGAAACATTATAGGTACCTATTACGAAAATTAGGTCCCTATGATAAATCCTTTCAAGTGTTGGAAAGGAAGGAAATAATTATTACATGCCTATTTTGTCCGCATATATGTGCATTTACTCAATGGTGAATGCAAATAACTTAAAACTTTATGATTTATCTATGCTTGATGGGAAAACAAGGGGGAATTCTTACCTTGCATCAAATATTTGGCACTAGATGCATAAGCCAAGTTAGAAGAAGATATGGCTCTACAAAATAATACCAAAACACCTAGAAGGGATCAACATCAATTCTAACATGTTGGATTAAAAGGGAAATTGTTAGGTAAGGCCAAGTGGCACTCTAGGGAGAAAGTTGAGGAGAATTTTTATTGTATCCTTAAAAAATAACAAATTTTGTGGAACCAAATCCTCCCAAAATGGGGAGTTATGGTCCAAAATATGTCACTATATCTTTTTTCATTCTTTTTTATGCTTCCAAGATGGAAAATTAGAGTTATGGTCATGTAGGGACCATTTTCAAAAGTAATCCCAACTTCCATTGAAAGGGTCAAACTAAAAATTGTCCATTTTAGACAGTAAAAAATAATTTGGGGTCAAATTAGCGAAAGAAGAATAGTAATTTTTCCACATTGTTCTTGTTATTGATGACTTCATAACTATTAAAAAATAACCTTCATCCACGTTTTGATAACAAAGTTTGACCCTTGATAAGTCGATTGTTTCTTTGACCAACACAATACCAAGTGGAAAAGAGGAAGTCACATCAACTATTATTAGTCATGCATGTGGATCTATTTCTGTATGGTTTTTTAAGAAGATTTTATAATGTCGAAAGCAATAACCCTAATCATAAGTTGGGGATTGCAACAACCTTAACCTTAGTAACAATGTGATACTAAGAATGGAGATTACTAAAAGTATCTTCTTATGTAATGTTTTGTTAATGTTTTATATCAAATATCAATTTCAAATATATATAATAATATTAATTTTTTTAATTTATTAATTTTAAAAAAGTTAGGCCTCAGTTGCTAAGAGCATGTGTTTTTTTAAAAGAAATTATAGATTAAAATCCAGAAAGATTGGGACCCTTGGTTTCACAAACAAAAGCCATGAGTCACACTCAAATAAATGTGATCCTTATTCCACATATAAGAAGATCTCACAAATGGTTCTACAATGCATGTTAGACAAGTTGGTGTTAAAGAAGAAAGTGTAACCTACATAGCTCTTGTATATCACGTGGAAAACACTCATAATTAATAAAATAAACTAATGAAAGTTGATTACCCTTTTAAAGGTGGTCGATTGGCCCAACAATAAAGACATCTATGAATTTTATGGAATGCAAAATAATATAAAAACAAGAAAATAAAAAATTTTGGAATCAAATAAATTCTTATAAATGATGAGAAAATCATTCAAAATGTGTTTTACATAATGAAAATGTGCCAATTGTGGAAATACTCACCTAACAACAACCTCAAACAACGATACATGCAACCATAGACATAAGTATGATTCATGAACAAATCTCTAAATATAAAGGCAATCAATACCGATTTTTATAGATTCGATGAGTATAGTTATAATTTTATTTAAACAAAGTTAAGCTAATGCCTAAATTAGACTCAAAACAAATATAATTTAACCAAAATGGTTTGCTAACATACCATTAAGAATGGTAGGGAATAACCTAAATTTAGAGTTTGAAAGGATGAAGGATGAATGGTAGAGAATAAACTAAATTTAGAGTTTGAAAGGATGAAGGATGAATAACAAATTAGTGATTAAATTTGGAAAATGTGTTATAATTTATGGAGAATGGTTAAAAGTAAGTATTCGTATATAAGTGGATGAATAAGCAAGTATTATTATACTAAATTAGAATACTAAATAGAGATAAAAGAATTGAAAAGAGTAATTATTGATTCTTAAATATAAATAAAAAAGAAATATTAAAAGAAAAAACAATTATAATGCATTGTTGTGATCTAGTTAAAATCAACGAATGTAATTAATTACAAAGCATAGATTTTTATGTGAAATCTTAAAGAAATTTTTCAAGCTTACTTTTTAAAATAAAATTAAAATGTGTAATATATTTAATATCCAATATCAAACTATTTTCAAGAAACTCATATTATTAATTAATACATCGAATTAGCTACATTAAAATTTCAATTAAAACAATTGTTAAGCTAAAAAAAATCACCATATATATATTTCTTTAGGAATCCCATTATATTAAATTAAGGAACATATACATATATACATATATATATATATATATATATATATATATATATATATATATATATATAATATATATATATTATATATATATATATATATATATATATCCAATCTTATTATAAAGAATAGATATCCCTTACAAAAATAAATTATTTATTTAAATTAAGTTAATAATTTAATAATTTTTAAATATAAAATTTATATTAAGATATTGTTAAATCTAAACTAAAAGTAAAAAAGAAAACATTTCCAAAATAATAACAAATAGATAATTTTGAAAAGTAAATATATATAAATTCCTAAAAAAAATTATTTAAAACATATAATACATTAACCTACAATATTTCTTTGACCTCTTAGAATTAAAAAGATCCTCATCCCTGAATCAAGAAAGAGACCTAACTGGTTGAAGTCTACACTACTTGATGTAGAGGGTCATTGAGTAGCTCAAGGCTCATTCATGGAAAGCAAGAAGCCCAAGCGATATTCTGGGTATGCAGCCTACATGACAAAACTAATAGAAGCAGAACCATCCACTTTTGAAGAATTTGTCAATCATCAAGAATGGAAGGATGTCATGAATAAAGAATATCAATCTATAATGAAGAATGGAGTTTGGGAGATCATTCCTAAGCTCGAAGAAAAAACTGTGGTAGCTTCCAAATGGATATATAAGATCAAACATGCTACAAATGGAAGCATTGACAAGTATAAGGAAAGATTTAGGGTTGAGTGTTTCTCTCAACTAGAAGGCATCGACTATGAAGAGATATTTTCTTTAATAGCAAGGTATACAACTATGTGTTCATTGGTCTCTTTGGTAGCATCAATGAGATGGAACATCCATCAAATTGATGTCAAGACTGCATTTCTGAATGGAACAATTGATGAGGAAGTCTATATAGAACAATCCATGGGATTTTAAGTTAAAGATAGAAATGCATATGTTTGCATATTGAATAAGGCAATATATGGCCTCAAACAAGCACCAACAGCATGGTGTAGAAGGTCGAATTAAAGAATGCAAGAAGAAACTAGCATCAAAATTTGACATGAAGGATCTAGGGCTAATGCATTACTATTTAGGACTAGAATTCTTCAAGGACCTCATGAAATATATCTAGGTCAAGGTAAGTATGTGATGAATATGTTGAAGAGGTTCGACATGATGGATTTCAAACCAATGACAACCCCGATGATCACAAATTTGAAAAGACTAAGGAGTTTTGAATTGATCCCTGTGGATCCTTCCAAGTATAAACAATTGATTGGCTCACTGATGTACTTGGTGAATACTCAACCAGAAATATGCTTTGTAGTAAATGTTCCCAGTCAATTCCAAGTGGATTCGAAGCATGATTATTGGATAACAATGAAACATATTCTGAGATATCTGCAAGGAACCATCTGCTACTGCCTGAAGTATGATAGGAAGAATGATGTCCAGCTGATTGGATATGTAGATTATGACTGGGGAGGTAGTGAACAAGATAGAAGGAGCACTACCAAAGGATGTTTCAGTTTGGGACCCTCCATGATCTCGTGGATGAGCCGAAAAAAAGATACAGTTTCTTTAAGTAGTGTTGAGGCAGAGCATACTGCAGCATGTGAGGTAAGCAGAGAAGCGTTTCGATTGAGGAAGTTTCTATCTGACCTATTCGATGGACCAATAGATATGTTGTAGGGAAAACCCAACACCCCCCATTACCTTAAATAAAGGGGACCCTTTCCATTAATTTTTGGCAAAACATCTTTTATGATTTTCATTTTAGTTCATTGTCTTACAATTTTTTCATTTTTCATTGTCATCAGATTTCTATTTTGATTGTTTCATTGAGTTTGAATTTTCATAAGCTTACCATCGATACTTGTTTCGCTTAATTTAATCAACTAGTTTGTAAATAGCACTCCTTTGAAGTTTAATCATTTTCTCGCTTGGACTAAAAAATGTAAATAAATGTATGATATTCCATTTTTGCAATTAAAATAGCCTTTCATTGTAAATATTAACTCTGAGTTAATTTTTACTAATTCCTTCATTTTTTCACTACCGGTCCTACAAAATGACCCAGCGAAATCATACAACACATGAAAACATGTTTTGGGATCTTGGTAATTTGCTCTAATTTGTTATTTAAAACAAATTCCCAAACCCAAAACCCCAATATTGCAAAGTAGCTCTAGTCAAATTTGTAGGGTTGTTAATTCACATGGCCCCACTTCACAACCCTTCTCTTCCATCCAAAAATTGCGATTTAAAAAAAATGTGATAAAAATTATTTTTGCGATGCGATATTGCGATATCGCATATCACAATTTCATATTTTCACTTATTTTGAAAGCTTTCAATCATGAGATTGCAATTTCATTTTATACTAAGGGTTAAGTTTTTTAACATAAGATTGATCCTCTTATCCCTCTGTGACCTCACCTGACCTCACCCTCATGTCACTTTCCCTCGATAACCTCCACTCCTTATAACTCCATCCTCTTCACACTCAAGCTAATATACTGTCCATCCTGACATTACTACGTGACTTATGAAAAAATTGTATTTTAATTTTTTTAATATAATATTATATTATGATTATAATATTTATATATTAATTATAATTTTTATATATGCCAATTATAATATTAATATAATAATATTTTAATTAGTCATTAAATTAAATTTCTTATTAATTAATTTTTATTAAAAAATATCCTCATCCCTGAATCAAGAAAGAGACCTAATTGGTTGAAGTCTACACTATTTGTATGTAGAGGGTCATGGAATAGCTCAAGGCTCATTCATGGAAAGCAAGAAGCTCAACCAATATTCTGGGTATGCAGCCTACATGACAAAACTAATAGAAGCAGAGCCATCCACTTTTGAATAATTTGTCAATCATCAAGAATGGAAGGATGCCATGAATGAAGAATATCAATTTGTAATGAACAATGGAGTTTGGGAGATCATTCCTAAGCCCGAAGACAAATCTATGGTAACTTCCAAATGGATCTATAAGATCAAACATGCAACAGATGGAAGCATTGACAAGTATAAGGAAAGATATAGGGTTGAGGGTTTCTCTCAACTAGGAGGCACCGACTATGAAGAGATATTTTCTCCAACGGCAAGGTATACAACTATATGTTCATTGGTCTCTTTGGTAGCATCAATGGGATGTAACATCCATCAAATGGATGTCAAGACTGCATTTCTGAATGGCACAATTGATGAGGAAGTCTATATAGAACAACCCATGGGATTTTAAGCTAAGGATAGAAAGGAATATGTTTGCAGATTGAATAAGTCAGTATATGGCCTCAAACAAACACATAAGGCATGGTGTAGAAGGTTGAATTAAAGAATCCAAGAAGAAACTAGCAACAAAATTTGACACGAAGGATATAGGGCTAATGCATTACTATTTTGGACTAGAATTCTAGCAAGGACCTCATGAAATCTGTCTAGGTCAAGGTAAGTATGTGATGAATATGTTGAAGAAGATATGGCTCTACAAAATAATATCAAAACACCTAGAAGGGATCAACATGAATTCTAACATGTTGGATTAAAATGGAAATTGTTACGTAAGCCCAAGTGGCACTCTAGGGAGAAAATTGAGGAGAATTTTTATTGTATGCTTAAAAAATAACAAATTTTGTGGAACCAAATCCTCCCAAAATGGGGAGTTATGGTCCAAAATATGTCACTATATCTTTTTTCATTCTTTTTTATGCTTTGAGGATGGAAAATTCGAGTTATGGTCATGTAGGGATCATTTTCAAAACTAATCCCAAATTTCATTGAAAGGGTCAAACTAAAAATTGTCCATTTTAGACAATAAAAAATAATTTGGGGTCAAATTAGTGAAAGAAGAATAGTAATTTTTCCACACTGTTCTTGTTATTGATGATTTCTTAACTATTCAAAAATAACCTTCATCCACATTTTGGTAACAAAGTTTGGCCCTTGATAAGTTGAGTGTTGCTTTGATCACCACAATACCAAGTGGAAAAGAGGAAGTCACGTCAACTATTATTAGTCATGCATGTGGATCTATTTTTGTATGGTTTTTTGGGAATATTTTATAATGTCCAAAGCAATAACCCTAATCATAAGTTGGGGATTCAACAACCTTAACCTTAGTAACAATGTGATACTAAGAATGGAGAGTACTAAAAGTATCTTCTTATGTAATGTTTTGTTAATGTTTTATATCAAATATCAATTTCAAATATATATAATAATATTAATTTTTTTAATTTATTAATTTTAAAAAGGTTAGGCCTCAGTTGCTAAGAGCATGTGTTTTTTTAAAAGAAATTATAGATTAAAATCCAAAAAACTTGGAGTATATATATCTTTATATACTTTAATACTTAAATAGCTCCATAAAGATTGGTACCCCTGGTTTCACAAACAAAGGCCACAAGTCACACTCAAATAAATGTGATCCTTATTCCACATATAAGAAGGTCTCAAAATGGTTCTATAATGCATGTTAAACAAGCTGGTGTTAAAGAAGAAAGTGTACCCTGCATAGCTCTTGAATATCATTTGGACAACACTCATAATTAATAAAATAAAGTAATGAAAGTTGATTACCTTTTTAAAGGTGGTCGATTGGCCCAACAATAAAGACATTTATGAATTTTATGGAATGCAAAATAATATAAAAACAAGAAAATGAAAATTTTCAGAATCAAATAAATTCTTATGAATGCGGAGAAAATCATTCAAAATGTGCTTTACATAATGAAAATGTGCCAATTATGGAAATACTCACCTAACAACAACCTAAAACAAATATACATGCAACCATAGACATAAGTATGATTCATAAACAAATCTCTAAATATAAAGGCAATCAAACACTAATTTTTGTAGATTCGATGAGTATAGTTATAATTTTATTTAAACAAAGTTAAGCTAATGTCTAAATTAGATTCAAAACAAATATAATTGAACCAAAATGGTTTGCTAACATACCATTAAGAATGGTAGGGAATAACCTAAACTTAGAGTTTGAAAGGATGAAGGATGAATGGTAGAGAATAAACTAAATTTAAAGTTTGAAAGGATGAAGGATGAATAACAAATTAGTGATTAAATTTGGAAAATGTGTTATAATTGATGGAGAATGTTTAAAAGTCAATTATTCGTATATAAGTGGATGAATAAGTGAGTATTATTATATTAAATTAAAATACTAAATAGAGATAAAAGAATTGAGAAGAGTAATTATTGTTTCTTAAATATAAATAAAAAGAAATATTAAAAGAATAAACAATTATAATGTATTATTGTGATCTAGTAAAAATCAACAAATGTAATTAATTACAAAGCATACATTTTTATGTGAAATCTTAAAGATTTTTCAAGCTTACTTTTTAAAATGAAATTAAAATGTGTAATAAGAGCTACTCTCTAACATGAAATTAAAATGTGTAATATATTTAATATCCAATATCAAACTATTTTCAAAAACTCATACTATTAATTAATACATGAATTAGCTACATTAAAATTTCAATTAAAACAATTGTTTAGCTAAAACAAAAATCACCATATATATTTCTTTAGGAATCTCAATTATATCAAAATAAGGAATCCACACCACGCACATATATCCAATCTTATTATAAAGAATAAATATCCCTTACTAAAATAAAATTATTTATTAATTAAGTTAATAATTTAAATATTTCTAAAGTAAATTTTATATTAAGATATTGTTAAATCTAAACTAAAAGTAAAAAAGAAAACATTTCCAAAATAATAACAAATAGATAATTTTGAAAAGTAAATATATATAAATTCCTAAAAAAAATTATTTAAAACATATAATACATTAACCTACAATATTTCTTTGACCTCTTAGAATTAAAAAGATCCTCATCCCTGAATCAAGAAAGAGACCTAACTGGTTGAAGTCTACACTACTTGATGTAGAGGGTCATGGAGTAGCTCAAGGCTCATTCATGAAAAGAAAGAAGCCCAAACAATATTATGGGTATGCAACGTACATGAAAAAACTAATAGAAGCAGAGCCATCCACTTGTGAAGAATTTGTCAATCATCAAGAATGGAAGGATGCCATCAATGAAGAATATCAATCTATAATGAAGAATGGAGCTTGTGAGATCATTCCTAAGCTCGAAGAAAAATCTGTAGTAACTTCCAAATGGATCTATAATATCAAACATGCAATAGATGGAAGCAATGACAAGTATAAGGAAAGATTTAGGGTTGAGGGTTTCTCTCAACTACAAGGCATCGACTATGAAGAGACATTTTCTTCGACACCAAGGTATACAACTATATGTTCATTGGTCTCTTTGGTAGCATCAATGGGATGGAACATCCATCAAATGGATGTCAAGACTGCATTTCTAAATGGAACAATTGATGAGGAAGTCTATATAGAACAACCCATCGGATTTTAAGTTAAAGATAGAAAGACATATGTTGGCAGATTGAATAAGACAATATATGGCCTCAAACAAGCACCAAGGGCATGGTGTAGAAGGTTGAATTAAAGAATGCAAGAAGAAACTGGCAGCAAAATTTGACATGAAGGATCTAGGGTTAATGCATTACTATTTAAGACTAGAATTCTACAAGGACCTCATGAAATCTATCTAGGTCAAGGTAAGTATGTGATGAAAATGTTGAAGAGGTTTGACATGATGGATTTCAAACCAATGACAACCCAGATGATCACAAATTTGAAAAGACTAAGGAGTCCTGAATCGATCCCTATGGATCCTTCCAAGTATAGACAATTGATTGGCTCACTATTGTACTTGGTGAATACTCAACTAGACATATGCTTTGCAGTAAATGTTCTCAATCAATTCCAAGTGGATCTGAAGCATGATCATTGGATAACAACGAAGCATATTCTGAGATATTTGCAACGAACCATCTGCTACTGCCTAAAGTATGATAAGAAGAATGATGTCCACCTGATTGGATATGCAGATTCTAACTGGGGAGGCAGTGAACAAGATAGAAGGAGCACTACCAGAGGATGTTTCAGTTTGGGATCCTCCATGATCTCATGGATGAGCCGAAAGCAAGATACAATCTCTTTAAGTAGTGTGGAGGCAGAGTATATTGCAGCATGTGAGGTAAGCAAAGAAGTGTTTCAGTTGAGGAAGTTTCTATCTGACCTATTCGAAGGACCAATAGACATGTTGTAGGGAAAACCTAACACCCCCCCCATTACTTTAAATAATGGGGACCCTTTCGATTAATATTTGGCAAATCATCTTTTATGATTTTCATTTTAGTTCATTGTCTTACAATTTTTTCATTTTTCATTTTCATCGGATTTCTATTTTGATTGTTTCCTTGAATTTGAATTTTCATAAGCTTTCCATTGATACGTGTTTCACTTAATTTAATCAACCAGTATGTAAATAGCACTCCTTTGAAGTTTAACCAATTTCTCGCCTAGACTAAAAAATGTAAATAATTGTATGATATTTCATTTTTGCAATTAAAATAGTCTTTCATTGTAAATTTTAACTCGCAGTTATTTTTTTCTAATTCTTTCATTTTTTTCACTACCGGTCCTACAAAATGACCCAACTAAAATGTACAACACATGAAAACATGTTTCAAGATCTTGGTAATTTGCTCTAATTTGTTATTTAAAACAAATTGCCAAACCCAAAACCCCAAAATTGCAAAGTTGCTATAGTCGAATTTGTAGGACTGTTAATTCACATGGCCCCACTTCACAGCCCTTCTATTCCGTCCAAAAATTATGATTTAAAAGAAAAAATGCGATAAAAAATATTTTTGCGATGCAATATTGCGATATTGCATATCGCAATTTCATATTGTCACTTATTTTGAAAACTTTTGATCATGAGATTGTGATTTGATTTTATACGAGGGGTTAAGTTTTTTAACATAAGATTGATCCTCTTATCACTCTGTGACCTCACCCTCATGTCACCTTCCCTCGATACGATCCACTCCTTATAACTCCATCCTCTTCACACTCAAGCTAATATACTCTCCACCCTGAATTAATACACGTGATCTAGAAAATTTTTATTTTAATTTTTTTTAATATAATATTATATCTATGATATATAATATTTTATATATAATTTATAATTTTTATATAATACAATTATATATAATATAATTAATATTTTACGTTAATCATTAAAATTAAATTTCTTATTAATAAATTTTATAAAAATAGCCTCAGCCCTGGATCAAGAAAGAGACCTAACTGGTTGAAGTCTACACTACTTGATGCTAGAGGGTCAATGGAGTAGTTATCTCAAGGCTTCATTCATGGAAAGCAAGAAGAAGCCCAAACGATATTCTGGGTATGTAGCCTTCATGACAAAACCAATAGAAGGAAAGCCATCCACTTTTGAAGAATTTGTCGATCATGAAGAATGGAAGGATGCCATGAATGAAGAATATCAATCTGTAATGAACAATGGCATTTGGGAGATCATTCCTAAGCCCGAAGACAAATCTATGGTAACTTCCAAATGGATCTATAAGATCAAACATGCAACAGATGGAAGCATTGACAAGTATAAGGAAAGATATAGGGTTGAGGGTTTCTCTCAACTAGGAGGCACCGACTATGAAGAGATATTTTCTTCGACGGCAAGGTATACAACTATATGTTCATTGGTCTCTTTGGTGGCATCAATGGGATGTAACATCCATCAATTGGATGTCAAGACTGCATTTCTGAATGTCACAATTGATGAGGAACTCTATATAGAACAACCCATAGGATTTTAAGTTAAAGATAGAAAGGCATATGTTTGTAGATTGAATAAGGCAATATATGGCCTCAAACAAGCACCAAGGGCATGGTGTAGAAGGTCAAATTAAAGAATGCAAGAAGAAACTAGCAGCAAAATTTGACAGGAAGGATCTAGAGCTAATGCATTACTATTTAGGAGTGGAATTCTGGCAAGGACCTGATGAAATCTATCTAGGTCAAGGCAAGTATGTTATGAATATGTTGAAGAAGATATGGCTCTACAA
Organism: Pinus taeda; assembly: GCA_000404065.3. Classification (NCBI taxonomy): domain Eukaryota; kingdom Viridiplantae; phylum Streptophyta; class Pinopsida; order Pinales; family Pinaceae; genus Pinus; species Pinus taeda. The sequence goes on from APFE030196787.1 coordinate 84,200, forward strand.
AATAATATCAAAACACCTAGAAGGGATCAACATGAATTCTAACATGTTGGATTAAAAGGGAAATTGTTAGGTAAGGCCAAGTGGCACTCTAGGGAGAAAGTTGAGGAGAATTTCTATTGTATCCTTAAAAAATAACAAATTTTGTGGAACCAAATCCTCCCAAAATGGGGAGTTATGGTCCAAATATGTCACTATATATTTTTTCATTATGTTTTATGCTTTCAAGATGGAAAATTAGAGTTATGGTAATGTAGGGACCATTTTCAAAACTAATCCCAAATTCCATTCAAAGGGTCAAACTAAAAATTGTCCATTTTAGACAATAAAAAATAATTTGGGGTCAAATTAGCGAAAGAAGGATAGTAATTTTTCCACATTGTTCTTGTTATTGATGACTTCTTAACTATTCAAAAATAACCTTCATCCACATTTTGATAACAAAGTTTGACCCTTGATAAGTTGATTGTTGCTTTGACCACCACAATACCAAGTGGAAAAGAGGAAGTCACATCAACTATTATTAGTCATGCAGTGGAGCCTATTTTAAAAAAAAATGTATTTTGGGTTTTTTTTTAGAAGATTTTATAATGTTCCAAAGCAATAACGCCTAGATCATAAAAGTTTGGACGGATTCACAACCACTTAACATTAGTAACAAAGTGATACTAAGAATGGAGAGACTAAAAAAGAAAAAATATCTTCTTAGTAATGTTTTGTTAATGTTTTATATCAAATGATAAATTTCACAATATAATAATAATATTAATTATTTTTAATTCATTAATTTTTAAAATGTTAGGATTCAATTGCCTAAGAGCATGTGTTTTGTTTTTAAAGAAATTATAGATTAATATCCAGAAAATTGGAGTATATATATTATTTTACTATATTTTTAAATGGCTCCATAAAGATTGGGACCCTTGCGTTTTCACAAAACAAAATCCATTTAAGTCACACTCAAATAAATGCTGATCCTTATATTCCACATATAAGAAGGATCTCACAAAATGGTTCTACAATGCATGTTAGACAAGTTGGTGTTAAAGAAGAAAGTGCAGCCTGCATAGCTCTTGAATATCACTTGGAAAATGCTCATAATTAATAAAATAAAGTAATGAAAGTTGATTACCTTTTTAAAGGTGGTCGATTGGCCCAACAATAAATACACTTATGAATTTTATGGAATGAAAAATAATATAAAAACAAGAAAATGAAAATTTTCGGAATCAAATAAATTCTTATGAATGTAGAGAAAATCATTCAAAATGTATTTTACAAAATTAAAATGTGCCAATTGTGGAAATACTCACCCAACAACAACCTCAAACAAAGATACATGCAACCATAGACATAAGGATGATTCATAAACAAATCTCTAAATATAAAGGCAATCAAATACCCACTTTTATAGATTCAATGAGTATAGTTATAATTTTATTTAAACAAAGTTAAGCTAATGTCTAAATTATATTCAAAACAAATATAATTGAACCAAAATTGTTTGCTAACATACCATTAAGAATGGTAGGGAATAACCTAAATTTAGAGTTTGAAAGGATGAAGGATGAATGGTAGAGAATAAACTAAATTTAGAGTTTGAAAGGATGAAGGATGAATAACAAACTAGTGATTAAATTTGGAAAATGTGTTATAATTGATGGAGAATGGTTAAAAGTCAATTATTTGTATATAAGTGAATGAATAAGCGAGTATTATTATATTAAATTAGAATATTAAATTGGGA